>JAXDRA010001071.1:0-13362 GCA_034190875.2 Urechis unicinctus
CCCAGTCGTACGTAAAAATGGACACACAGGATAGTACCTTTTATTTAAAAACATCAACTTTTCAAGAATTTTATTAGTAATTTAACTCTATTGTTAGCATGAAAACACAAAAAATGGTCTTCAATACTACCCCTTTTGGAGGATTTCAAGAATTCCTGCGATAAAGAACCCTTACTTAATTAAACTTGTAAGAAACAACTTAATTGTGTTTTTAATTCATCAAAAAGATACTTTTTTGCCATTTTAACTATATTGTGAGTTCCTTTCTTGAATAACTTATAAAACAAATTTTAGCTGAGAGCCACATATTATGTTAAGCAATACACAAACTGTTCACTGAAAATGTTTGTTTGCTAGTCACAACTACCCAAAGCAACCTTTTTTTGGGCAAATTCAAGAATTCCATTCTGAAACCCCCCCCGCCCCCCTCTCTCTAGCTTTCCTCTGTTGGAGGTCAACTTGATAAATTACACCTTTTTTCATGAAATTTGGTGCGATAGTGAGGCCCATTGGTGACATTGAGTGGTGGTGGGGCCGGACGTAGCCTTCTTTAAAGTTACTCTTTTTTGACAACAACTATGCACGGAGCAGGCCTTCTGTCAAATATCGGCGAAACCCCAAAATAAATTTGCATAAATGCAGCGTTTATTATGCACAATTCAGTTGGTGTATGATTAAGCAGGCCTTCCCATTCTCCGACGGGCCGTATCATATATATATATATATATATATATATATATATATATATATATATATATATATATATATATATATATATATATATATATATATATATATATATATATATATATATATATATATATATATATATATATATATATATATATATCTATATATATGTATATCTATATCTATATATATATATATATATTATATATATATATTTTAATATATATATCTCTATATATATATATATATATATATATATAAATGTGTGTATTAAACTCAATATATATCGGCCATCAGAGAGTTTTAATACTCAAGTGCATGTAATACATACATTCAACCCTCAAATTAAAACATCCATGAAATCATATAACTTCTAGAATTATCGGTGTTTAGACTTTCGGATTCCTTCTGAACACTTCCGGCGAAACGCCTCGCCCTCTTCCTCGGTGTCAAATATACTAACGTTTCCGTAAAGCGACGGAAAAAATATCACACTCTCCTTAATGTCTGCAAGTTTCGAACGGATGTATTTGGCAGAGGCTCCATTGAGATCATTTGTTGAAGACAATGTCATTGTCGATCCTTTAACTTCTTTTGGTACCATCGGATGTGTTAGAAAAGTGCTCTCGCGATAAAGACCTTTGAACACTTTGTCAAATGGTTCCATGTAGAGGTGGTCGATTATTATGCAGTTCTTACGATTTCCGGCAGGGCAAATGAACCGTGGAAGAATTACGACTCGATTTAGAATCTGACCTATAGCTAGTGCATTGATCAGAGCCGATATTTCGTGTTCGTAATTAGACGTTCCATTTTCCGGCCAAAAGAAAGTGGAATAGGTGAGGAACTTTCTTGATGGATCCGTGTAATAGCGATCCGGTCCATCAAAAATCCAGTGGTGCATTTCCCGAAATCTGATAATCTTAGCTGCTATCGTAACAATCCAGTTGTTGTGGACCACAATGCACGTGGTACATGGTCTGTCTCCGGCAAACGTTCGTTTTACATCCTTAAAATAGGACTTGCCATTCTGATACTTTTTCTTAGGCAGTGTAAGTACAACGAGGTTTGTTGTGTTCTGAGATTTGATAGCTTTATTCAATGCAGTCTGGTCATCAGTTCCTGTTTTTCGCACTATTTCCGCGGCTATTTGGTATGTATTGACTGCCAATGGAGTATTTCTTATGTACAGGAATCCTGAATTGTATTCAAGATAGTCCCAGAGGATCGCTAAGTCGCAAGATTTGTTGCAAAGCGAATCGATATCAGGACGTGGATCCTCGAAGAAAATGATATCAACATCAGAATGAATTACATTATATCCGAGGAGAAGGGCTTCTTCGAGCATGAAGACACGTAGACTGACTTTCTTGACAAACTCTTTTGTGCCATAGTGGGATGCGGTGTCTGTGTCTGAGGCATTCATTAGGTGGAAGCATGGCAAGGTTTCTTTCTCCAATATGGTACATACATCTGATCTTGTGCTAACAAACAGAAAGTTGGTGATATTGTACGGTTTAAATGATGTTAAGTAGAAGTTGAAAGCTTCGTCTAGAGCTCCCAAATCAGTAAACGCAAGAATGATAGTGTTGTTGATAGCGCGTCGCTTTATAGCTTGGTCGTAAAGAACTGATAGAGGAGATCTGGTGCTGTTGGGTAACAAAGTGGCATTGATGGTGGGATCTGCGAGGGAAGCTGCTTTGGTTCTTGGTTCACCAGCAATGATAGCCGGGGATTCTTTGGTTTCCGGGTGAGCATCAATTACAGCAGGAGCCTCTTTAGTTTGGGATTGAGCATCGATGGTAGCCACTACCTCTTCGGATTTGGGTACTTTATCGATGGTAGCCACTACCTCTTCGGATTTGGGTACTTTATCGATGGTAGCCGATAACTCTTCGGAATTTGGTACTTTATCGATGTTAGCTGTGGACTGTTTGGCTTCTGGTTTTGCAATAACAGTGGAATTCGTTGGTCTAACAATTGCATCAATACCATGAAGTGCGTTAGTAACACGCCCCACGGCATACATTTTCTTATGGAGTTTGGGAACGGTGGTGCTTACTTTATTGTAATCGTCGAGAAAAAGAGACAAACTGTTTCACACGGAAAACAGAGCCAAGCAGAAAAAGGGATAAGACGAACACCAGCGTGATGAGGCCTACACCGCGAGTGGTCACTCCTGCAAAGAAACATGCCACGAATGTACACCCTCTCTTCATCTCCCTATATAATATATATATATATATATATATATATATATATATATATATATATATATATATATATATATATATATATATATATATATATATATATATATAAAAATAACACAGCATCATATCAGATTCATTGGGTTTACCTTTAAGATTCCTTCTACGGCAAAACCCGCACAACGATTCCATTGTGTTGCGTGGTCTTTGCAGCGCTCAATTGAGTTTATATAACTGACACGACGTAACGTTGACAATTCTCATGTAGTGACATTTCAACGAATACAACGTAGTATTGGAAAGTAGAGCATTGTAAAGATTATTCAGATATAAACATTGACATTTTATAAAATACAGTTTGCAGCTCCAGATGGGACGCCGCTGTTGTGTAGCTCAACAGACCAACAGTCGATCGGGTACTTCCTTTGGAGCGCAAGCCACTTTGTTCAATAGATCTACTTATGTGAGCTCCAAATGTCAACTATAATATCTCTGGTAAATGAAATTCTTTAGTCAATAAATTACACAGACAGTTCTACCCACTCTTGTTAATGCCAGTCAGAGACTGAACTAAGTTAGATAAGATGGAAATATTGCCACCTCAAAGTTGTTCACCAATGGAATGATGCCAACTTTAGCTTTCTTCGATAGCCGGAATTCTTGAACAGAGGAAATCTGTGATTGCTACAAGTAAAAAAAATGATTGATATGTTAAATGTTAATTTGAAATAAAAGGTTCCGGTAAGACTGCAAAATGATGTTAATGATCGGCTCCACAACAAAATGCAGATTTGCACGCACAGCCCTAATTCTCCATGTTGAAACTAACAATAAAATGCGCAATCCTAGCTCACAAGATTGCTGCATGATGCTTTTAGACACAAGGATAACAAATCTAATCGTTTATATAAGGCAGCACGTCACGCAGCCCAACGACCAGCAACAGATTCTAAGTGTGTTCTGTTCTGGCAGATGTGGAATGAGCATGTATGTCTAGGACGAGGGTAAAATGCCTACTTTAAATTATTAAGCTGATAAATTTCATTCGCTGTTTTTAATACGAAAATTTTATTAGCTTTATTTATGTTAAAGGGAATAAAATTAAAGACCTAGCTCCCCAAGCCCCTGTAGTCTGCGTCCCAGACTCCAGGGGTTCCGCTCCGCTTCTCGCCCTAGAGTCTACGACCAGACAAGGTCTAAAGTTGGCGCGTCCGAATATTCATTAGACACGTTCGTTAATCTTCGTGACGAATCAACGCAAAGGTTATGACCCGGATTGACCTTAAATGCGCGTGTCTGGCTCATGAAACTGGCTTGGGATACGCACCCTCGGTTTTATGTGACGTCATGTACATTGTTGTGGTCTGCGTCCAATGAGAACACATTGAATGTCTTCTGGATTTATGGGGCGTCCCAAAAGTTTAAATTGACACCACAACAAGCGCTTTAATCGCTTAGCTGCACGATAGTATGTTTACGTAATAGTCAGTTAAAAAGAACCAGTTGTGTGTCTGCTTCGCTCGCCGACTGTGTGATTAACGGTGTCACTCAGCGTGAAACAACAAATTGGTGCGTAGTAGAATGTGTGCCCGGCTCATAAAAAAACACTCGTCCGGTTGGACAAGTTCTTCGGAAATTGTAGAACTGACCAATGAGAGACAACGACTCAAAAGTACCCGAGAGTGACCGTGAGACACGGCTTGTGATTGGAGCATCACAAATCTGGGATGCCTGTCAAGTTCAAGACATTGAGGTCCCCTAGACCTGAAGGCGAGACTATTGAATATCAGTAACATGTAAACAGCGTCCGCAGCCATCAGGCTAGGGGACCTTGACTATAGCCCCTCCCCCAGTCGTACGTAAAAATGGACACACAGGATAGTACCTTTTATTTAAAAACATCAACTTTTCAAGAATTTTATTAGTAATTTAACTCTATTGTTAGCATGAAAACACAAAAAATGGTCTTCAATACTACCCCTTTTGGAGGATTTCAAGAATTCCTGCGATAAAGAACCCTTACTTAATTAAACTTGTAAGAAACAACTTAATTGTGTTTTTAATTCATCAAAAGATACTTTTTTGCCATTTTAACTATATTGTGAGTTCCTTTCTTGAATAACTTATAAAACAAATTTTAGCTGAGAGCCACATATTATGTTAAGCAATACACAACTGTTCACTGAAAATGTTTGTTTGCTAGTCACAACTACCCAAAGCAACCTTTTTTGGGGCAAATTCAAGAATTCCATTCTGAAACCCCCCCGCCCCCCTCTCTCTAGCTTTCCTCTGTTGGAGGTCAACTTGATAAATTACACCTTTTTTCATGAAATTTGGTGCGATAGTGAGGCCCATTGGTGACATTGAGTGGTGGTGGGGCCGGACGTAGCCTTCTTTAAAGTTACTCTTTTTTGACAACAACTATGCACGGAGCAGGCCTTCTGTCAAATATCGGCGAAACCCCAAAATAAATTTGCATAAATGCAGCGTTTATTATGCACAATTCAGTTGGTGTATGATTAAGCAGGCCTTCCCATTCTCCGACGGGCCGTATCATATATATATATATATATATATATATATATATATATATATATATATATATATATATATATATATATATATATATATATATATATATATATATATAGATATATATATATATATATATATATATATATATATATATATATCTATATATATATATATATATATATATATATATATATATATATATATATATCTATATATATACTCTATATATATATATATATATATATATATATATATATATATATATATATATAAATGTGTGTATTAAACTCAATATATATCGGCCATCAGAGAGTTTTAATACTCAAGTGCATGTAATACATACATTCAACCCTCAAATTAAAACATCCATGAAATCATATAACTTCTAGAATTATCGGTGTTTAGACTTTCGGATTCCTTCTGAACACTTCCGGCGAAACGCCTCGCCCTCTTCCTCGGTGTCAAATATACTAACGTTTCCGTAAAGCGACGGAAAAAAAATATCACACTCTCCTTAATGTCTGCAAGTTTCGAACGGATGTATTTGGCAGAGGCTCCATTGAGATCATTGTTGAAGACAATGTCATTGTCGATCCTTTAACTTCTTTTGGTACCATCGGATGTGTTAGAAAAGTGCTCTCGCGATAAAGACCTTTGAACACTTTGTCAAATGGTTCCATGTAGAGGTGGTCGATTATTATGCAGTTCTTACGATTTCCGGCAGGGCAAATGAACCGTGGAAGAATTACGACTCGATTTAGAATCTGACCTATAGCTAGTGCATTGATCAGAGCCGATATTTCGTGTTCGTAATTAGACGTTCCATTTTCCGGCCAAAAGAAAGTGGAATAGGTGAGGAACTTTCTTGATGGATCCGTGTAATAGCGATCCGGTCCATCAAAAATCCAGTGGTGCATTTCCCGAAATCTGATAATCTTAGCTGCTATCGTAACAATCCAGTTGTTGTGGACCACAATGCACGTGGTACATGGTCTGTCTCCGGCAAACGTTCGTTTTACATCCTTAAAATAGGACTTGCCATTCTGATACTTTTTCTTAGGCAGTGTAAAGTACAACGAGGTTTGTTGTGTTCTGAGATTTGATAGCTTTATTCAATGCAGTCTGGTCATCAGTTCCTGTTTTTCGCACTATTTCCGCGGCTATTTGGTATGTATTGACTGCCAATGGAGTATTTCTTATGTACAGGAATCCTGAATTGTATTCAAGATAGTCCCAGAGGATCGCTAAGTCGCAAGATTTGTTGCAAAGCGAATCGATATCAGGACGTGGATCCTCGAAGAAAATGATATCAACATCAGAATGAATTACATTATATCCGAGGAGAAGGGCTTCTTCGAGCATGAAGACACGTAGACTGACTTTCTTGACAAACTCTTTTGTGCCATAGTGGGATGCGGTGTCTGTGTCTGAGGCATTCATTAGGTGGAAGCATGGCAAGGTTTCTTTCTCCAATATGGTACATACATCTGATCTTGTGCTAACAAACAGAAAGTTGGTGATATTGTACGGTTTAAATGATGTTAAGTAGAAGTTGAAAGCTTCGTCTAGAGCTCCCAAATCAGTAAACGCAAGAATGATAGTGTTGTTGATAGCGCGTCGCTTTATAGCTTGGTCGTAAAGAACTGATAGAGGAGATCTGGTGCTGTTGGGTAACAAAGTGGCATTGATGGTGGGATCTGCGAGGGAAGCTGCTTTGGTTCTTGGTTCACCAGCAATGATAGCCGGGGATTCTTTGGTTTCCGGGTGAGCATCAATTACAGCAGGAGCCTCTTTAGTTTGGGATTGAGCATCGATGGTAGCCACTACCTCTTCGGATTTGGGTACTTTATCGATGGTAGCCACTACCTCTTCGGATTTGGGTACTTTATCGATGGTAGCCGATAACTCTTCGGAATTTGGTACTTTATCGATGTTAGCTGTGGACTGTTTGGCTTCTGGTTTTGCAATAACAGTGGAATTCGTTGGTCTAACAATTGCATCAATACCATGAAGTGCGTTAGTAACACGCCCCACGGCATACATTTTCTTATGGAGTTTGGGAACGGTGGTGCTGCTTACTTTATTGTAATCGTCGAGAAAAAAAGACAAACTGTTCACACGGAAAACAGAGCCAAGCAGAAAAAGGGATAAGACGAACACCAGCGTGATGAGGCCTACACCGCGAGTGGTCACTCCTGCAAAGAAACATGCCACGAATGTACACCCTCTCTTCATCTCCCTATATATATATATATATATATATATATATATATATATATATATATATATATATATATATATATATATATATATATATATATATATATATATATATATATATATATATATATATATATATATATATATATATAATAAACACAGCATCATATCAGATTCATTGGGTTTACTTTAATTCCTTCTACGGCAAAACCCGCACAACGATTCCATTGTGTTGCGTGGTCTTTGCAGCGCTCAATTGAGTTTATATAACTGACACGACGTAACGTTGACAATTCTCATGTAGTGACATTTCAACGAATACAACGTAGTATTGGAAAGTAGAGCATTGTAAAGATTATTCAGATATAAACATTGACATTTTATAAAATACAGTTTGCAGCTCCAGATGGGACGCCGCTGTTGTGTAGCTCAACAGACCAACAGTCGATCGGGTACTTCCTTTGGAGCGCAAGCCACTTTGTTCAATAGATCTACTTATGTGAGCTCCAAATGTCAACTATAATATCTCTGGTAAATGAAATTCTTTAGTCAATAAATTACACAGACAGTTCTACCCACTCTTGTTAATGCCAGTCAGAGACTGAACTAAGTTAGATAAGATGGAAATATTGCCACCTCAAAGTTGTTCACCAATGGAATGATGCCAACTTTAGCTTTCTTCGATAGCCGGAATTCTTGAACAGAGGAAATCTGTGATTGCTACAAGTAAAAAAAATGATTGATATGTTAAATGTTAATTTGAAATAAAAGGTTCCGGTAAGACTGCAAAATGATGTTAATGATCGGCTCCACAACAAAATGCAGATTTGCACGCACAGCCCTAATTCTCCATGTTGAAACTAACAATAAAATGCGCAATTCCTAGCTCACAAGATTGCTGCATGATGCTTTTAGACACAAGGATAACAAATCTAATCGTTTATATAAGGCAGCACGTCACGCAGCCCAACGACCAGCAACAGATTCTAAGTGTGTTCTGTTCTGGCAGATGTGGAATGAGCATGTATGTCTAGGACGAGGGTAAAATGCCTACTTTAAATTATTAAGCTGATAAATTTCATTCGCTGTTTTTAATACGAAAATTTTATTAGCTTTATTTATGTTAAAGGGAATAAAATTAAAGACCTAGCTCCCCAAGCCCCTGTAGTCTGCGTCCCAGACTCCAGGGGTTCCGCTCCGCTTCTCGCCCTAGAGTCTACGACCAGACAAGGTCTAAAGTTGGCGCGTCCGAATATTCATTAGACACGTTCGTTAATCTTCGTGACGAATCAACGCAAAGGTTATGACCCGGATTGACCTTAAATGCGCGTGTCTGGCTCATGAAACTGGCTTGGGATACGCACCCTCGGTTTTATGTGACGTCATGTACATTGTTGTGGTCTGCGTCCAATGAGAACACATTGAATGTCTTCTGGATTTATGGGGCGTCCCAAAAGTTTAAATTGACACCACCAACAAGCGCTTTAATCGCTTAGCTGCACGATAGTATGTTTACGTAATAGTCAGTTAAAAAGAACCAGTTGTGTGTCTGCTTCGCTCGCCGACTGTGTGATTAACGGTGTCACTCAGCGTGAAACAACAAATTGGTGCGTAGTAGAATGTGTGCCCGGCTCATAAAAAAACACTCGTCCGGTTGGACAAGTTCTTCGGAAATTGTAGAACTGACCAATGAGAGACAACGACTCAAAAGTACCCGAGAGTGACCGTGAGACACGGCTTGTGATTGGAGCATCACAAATCTGGGATGCCTGTCAAGTTCAAGACATTGAGGTCCCCTAGACCTGAAGGCGAGACTATTGAATATCAGTAACATGTAAACAGCGTCCGCAGCCATCAGGCTAGGGGACCTTGACTATAGCCCCTCCCCCAGTCGTACGTAAAAATGGACACACAGGATAGTACCTTTTATTTAAAAACATCAACTTTTCAAGAATTTTATTAGTAATTTAACTCTATTGTTAGCATGAAAACAAAAAATGGTCTTCAATACTACCCCTTTTGGAGGATTTCAAGAATTCCTGCGATAAAGAACCCTTACTTAATTAAACTTGTAAGAAACAACTTAATTGTGTTTTTAATTCATCAAAAAGATACTTTTTTGCCATTTTAACTATATTGTGAGTTCCTTTCTTGAATAACTTATAAAACAAATTTTAGCTGAGAGCCACATATTATGTTAAGCAATACACAACTGTTCACTGAAAATGTTTGTTTGCTAGTCACAACTACCCAAAGCAACCTTTTTTGGGGCAAATTCAAGAATTCCATTCTGAAACCCCCCCGCCCCCCTCTCTCTAGCTTTCCTCTGTTGGAGGTCAACTTGATAAATTACACCTTTTTTCATGAAATTTGGTGCGATAGTGAGGCCCATTGGTGACATTGAGTGGTGGTGGGGCCGGACGTAGCCTTCTTTAAAGTTACTCTTTTTTGACAACAACTATGCACGGAGCAGGCCTTCTGTCAAATATCGGCGAAACCCCAAAATAAATTTGCATAAATGCAGCGTTTATTATGCACAATTCAGTTGGTGTATGATTAAGCAGGCCTTCCCATTCTCCGACGGGCCGTATCATATATATATATATATATATATATATATATATATATATATATATATATATATATATATATATATATATATATATATATATATATATATAGAGATATATATATATATATATATATATATATATATATATATATATATATATATATATATATATATATCTATATCTATGTATATATAAATATATATATATATATCTCTTTATCTTATATATATATATATATATATATATATATATATATATATATATATATATATATATAAATGTGTGTATTAAACTCAATATATATCGGCCATCAGAGAGTTTTAATACTCAAGTGCATGTAATACATACATTCAACCCTCAAATTAAAACATCCATGAAATCATATAACTTCTAGAATTATCGGTGTTTAGACTTTCGGATTCCTTCTGAACACTTCCGGCGAAACGCCTCGCCCTCTTCCTCGGTGTCAAATATACTAACGTTTCCGTAAAGCGACGGAAAAAATATCACACTCTCCTTAATGTCTGCAAGTTTCGAACGGATGTATTTGGCAGAGGCTCCATTGAGATCATTTGTTGAAGACAATGTCATTGTCGATCCTTTAACTTCTTTTGGTACCATCGGATGTGTTAGAAAAGTGCTCTCGCGATAAAGACCTTTGAACACTTTGTCAAATGGTTCCATGTAGAGGTGGTCGATTATTATGCAGTTCTTACGATTTCCGGCAGGGCAAATGAACCGTGGAAGAATTACGACTCGATTTAGAATCTGACCTATAGCTAGTGCATTGATCAGAGCCGATATTTCGTGTTCGTAATTAGACGTTCCATTTTCCGGCCAAAAGAAAGTGGAATAGGTGAGGAACTTTCTTGATGGATCCGTGTAATAGCGATCCGGTCCATCAAAAATCCAGTGGTGCATTTCCCGAAATCTGATAATCTTAGCTGCTATCGTAACAATCCAGTTGTTGTGGACCACAATGCACGTGGTACATGGTCTGTCTCCGGCAAACGTTCGTTTTACATCCTTAAAATAGGACTTGCCATTCTGATACTTTTTCTTAGGCAGTGTAAGTACAACGAGGTTGTTGTGTTCTGAGATTTGATAGCTTTATTCAATGCAGTCTGGTCATCAGTTCCTTTTTTTCGCACTATTTCCGCGGCTATTTGGTATGTATTGACTGCCAATGGAGTATTTCTTATGTACAGGAATCCTGAATTGTATTCAAGATAGTCCCAGAGGATCGCTAAGTCGCAAGATTTGTTGCAAAGCGAATCGATATCAGGACGTGGATCCTCGAAGAAAATGATATCAACATCAGAATGAATTACATTATATCCGAGGAGAAGGGCTTCTTCGAGCATGAAGACACGTAGACTGACTTTCTTGACAAACTCTTTTGTGCCATAGTGGGATGCGGTGTCTGTGTCTGAGGCATTCATTAGGTGGAAGCATGGCAAGGTTTCTTTCTCCAATATGGTACATACATCTGATCTTGTGCTAACAAACAGAAAGTTGGTGATATTGTACGGTTTAAATGATGTTAAGTAGAAGTTGAAAGCTTCGTCTAGAGCTCCCAAATCAGTAAACGCAAGAATGATAGTGTTGTTGATAGCGCGTCGCTTTATAGCTTGGTCGTAAAGAACTGATAGAGGAGATCTGGTGCTGTTGGGTAACAAAGTGGCATTGATGGTGGGATCTGCGAGGGAAGCTGCTTTGGTTCTTGGTTCACCAGCAATGATAGCCGGGGATTCTTTGGTTTCCGGGTGAGCATCAATTACAGCAGGAGCCTCTTTAGTTTGGGATTGAGCATCGATGGTAGCCACTACCTCTTCGGATTTGGGTACTTTATCGATGGTAGCCACTACCTCTTCGGATTTGGGTACTTTATCGATGGTAGCCGATAACTCTTCGGAATTTGGTACTTTATCGATGTTAGCTGTGGACTGTTTGGCTTCTGGTTTTGCAATAACAGTGGAATTCGTTGGTCTAACAATTGCATCAATACCATGAAGTGCGTTAGTAACACGCCCCACGGCATACATTTTCTTATGGAGTTTGGGAACGGTGGTGCTTACTTTATTGTAATCGTCGAGAAAAAGAGACAAACTGTTCACACGGAAAACAGAGCCAAGCAGAAAAAGGGATAAGACGAACACCAGCGTGATGAGGCCTACACCGCGAGTGGTCACTCCTGCAAAGAAACATGCCACGAATGTACACCCTCTCTTCATCTCCCTATATAATATATATATATATATATATATATATATATATATATATATATATATATATATATATATATATATATATATATATATATATATATATATATATATATAAAATAACACAGCATCAGCATCATCAGATTCATTGGGTTTACCTTTAAGATTCCTTCTACGGCAAAACCCGCACAACGATTCCATTGTGTTGCGTGGTCTTTGCAGCGCTCAATTGAGTTTATATAACTGACACGACGTAACGTTGACAATTCTCATGTAGTGACATTTCAACGAATACAACGTAGTATTGGAAAGTAGAGCATTGTAAAGATTATTCAGATATAAACATTGACATTTTATAAAATACAGTTTGCAGCTCCAGATGGGACGCCGCTGTTGTGTAGCTCAACAGACCAACAGTCGATCGGGTACTTCCTTTGGAGCGCAAGCCACTTTGTTCAATAGATCTACTTATGTGAGCTCCAAATGTCAACTATAATATCTCTGGTAAATGAAATTCTTTAGTCAATAAATTACACAGACAGTTCTACCCACTCTTGTTAATGCCAGTCAGAGACTGAACTAAGTTAGATAAGATGGAAATATTGCCACCTCAAAGTTGTTCACCAATGGAATGATGCCAACTTTAGCTTTCTTCGATAGCCGGAATTCTTGAACAGAGGAAATCTGTGATTGCTACAAGTAAAAAAAATGATTGATATGTTAAATGTTAATTTGAAATAAAAGGTTCCGGTAAGACTGCAAAATGATGTTAATGATCGGCTCCACAACAAAATGCAGATTTGCACGCACAGCCCTAATTCTCCATGTTGAAACTAACAATAAAATGCGCAATCCTAGCTCACAAGATTGCTGCATGATGCTTTTAGACACAAGGATAACAAATCTAAT
>JAXDRA010001072.1:0-27379 GCA_034190875.2 Urechis unicinctus
CAAAATATCCTGAAATAAACCATGGTATATTGTGCCTGTAAGAGTTCAAATACTACTATTCTGCTGATCAAGTACAGATTTCCATATATGTCCAGCAGAATAGTGGTATTAGACCTCCTACTGTCACAATGTGCTTTTATGACTTGTCATATTGGTTTTTATCACTTAGTTGGGCCATGTTGAGGTCAGTTCAAACCAGTAATGGTTAGTATTTTATATATTTCTCAAATTTCTTGTGTGTGATATGGCTTTTTGTAGCTTCCTTTATCAGTATATTGATGGCATATGGCCACAAAATACAAAATCACCAGAATATCCTCAAATAGACCTTGGTTCTGAGTCAGACATGGTCCTATCAAGTATTTAATACAATCATCAGTTAAGTATTGCAAACAAATGGGGCATATAAGAGACCTCATACCACTATTCTACTTGCAATGCAGTGAAATCAAGAGCTGAACTTAAAAATATAGGTGATTGACACTATGCATTGCCAATATGCTTGCAAGACTTGAATTTTGATTTGTTCTGATTCAGACATAGTCCCACTCAATACTTAAAACCAATATGACAAGTCTTGCAAGTTTATTGTGCCTGTAAGAGCTCAAATACCATTATTTTGACTGTTCGGGTAACTATTTCACTACTTGACCAGCAGAATAGTGATATTAGACCTCCAACAGTCACAGTATGATTTTAAGACTTGTCATATTTGTTTGAATTACTTAGTGGGGCTATGTTGAGGTCAGTTCAAACCAATATTACTTAGTATTTGACATATTTCTCAAATTTCATGTGTGATATGGCTTTTTGAGGCTTCCTTTATAAGTATATTGATGGCATGTGGCCCATAATACAAAATCACCAGAATATCCTCAAATAGACCTTGGTTCTGAGTCAGACATGGTCCTATCAAGTATTTAATACCAATCAGTTAAGTATTGCAAACAAATGGGGCATATAAGAGACCTCATACCACTATTCTGCTTGCAATGCAGTGAAATCAAGAGCTGAACTTCAAAAGATAGGTGATTGACACTATACAGTGCCAATATGCTTGCAGGACTTGAATTTTGATTTGTTTTGTGTCAGACATGGTCTCACTGAATACTTAAAACCATAATGACAAGTCTTGTAAGTTTATTGTTCCTGTACGAGCTGAAATACCATTATTCCACTGTTCGGGTAACTATTTCCCTACTTGACCAGCAGGATAGTGATATTAGACCTCCAACAGTCACAATATGCTTTTAAGACTTGTCATATTTGTTTGAATTACTTAGTTTGTCCATGTTGAGGTCAGTTCCATACAATAATACTTAGTATTTGACATATATCTCAAATTTCATGTGATATATGGCTTTTTGTGGCTTCCTTTTTAAGTATAATGATGGCATGTGGCGCTTAATACAAAATCACCAGAATATCCTCAAATAGACCTTGGTTCTGAGTCAGACATGGTCCTATCAAGTATTTAATACCAATCAGTTAAGTATT
Organism: Urechis unicinctus; assembly: GCA_034190875.2. Classification (NCBI taxonomy): domain Eukaryota; kingdom Metazoa; phylum Annelida; class Polychaeta; order Xenopneusta; family Urechidae; genus Urechis; species Urechis unicinctus. The sequence goes on from JAXDRA010001072.1 coordinate 1,498, forward strand.
GCAAACAAATGGGGCATATTAGAGATCTCATGCCACTATTTTGCTTGCAATGCAGTGAAATCAAGAGCTGAACTTCAAAATATAGGTGATTGACACTATACAGTGCCAATATGCTTGCAGGACTTGTATTTTGATTTGTTCTGATTCAGACATAGTCCCACTCAATACTTAAAACCAATATGACAAGTTTTGCAAGTTTATTGTGCCTGTAAGAGCTCAAATACCATTATTCCACTGTTCGGGTAACTATTTCCCTACTTGACCAGCAGGATAGTGATATTAGAACTCCAACAGTCACAATATGCTTTTAAGACTTGTCATATTTGTTTGAATTACTTAGTTTGTCCATGTTGAGGTCAGTTTCATACAATAATACTTAGTATTTGACATATTTCTCAAATTTCATGTGATATATGGCTTTTTGTGGCTTCCTTTATAAGTATATTGTGGGCATGTTGACCACAAAATACAAAATCACCAAAATATCCTGAAATAAACCATGGTATATTGTGCCTGTAAGAGTTCAAATACTACTATTCTGCTGATCAAGTACAGATTTCCATATATGTCCAGCAGAATAGTGGTATTAGACCTCCTACTGTCACAATGTGCTTTTATGACTTGTCATATTGGTTTTTATCACTTAGTTGGGCCATGTTGAGGTCAGTTCAAACCAGTAATGGTTAGTATTTTATATATTTCTCAAATTTCATGTGTGATATGGCTTTTTGTAGCTTCCTTTATCAGTATATTGATGGCATATGGCCACAAAATACAAAATCACCAGAATATCCTCAAATAGACCTTGGTTCTGAGTCAGACATGGTCCTATCAAGTATTTAATACCAATCAGTTAAGTATTGCAAACAAATGGGGCATATAAGAGACCTCATACCACTATTCTACTTGCAATGCAGTGAAATCAAGAGCTGAACTTAAAAATATAGGTGATTGACACTATGCATTGCCAATATGCTTGCAAGACTTGAATTTTGATTTGTTCTGATTCAGACATAGTCCCACTCAATACTTAAAACCAATATGACAAGTCTTGCAAGTTTATTGTGCCTGTAAGAGCTCAAATACCATTATTTGACTGTTCGGGTAACTATTTCACTACTTGACCAGCAGAATAGTGATATTAGACCTCCAACAGTCACAGTATGATTTTAAGACTTGTCATATTTGTTTGAATTACTTAGTGGGGCTATGTTGAGGTCAGTTCAAACCAATATTACTTAGTATTGACATATTTCTCAAATTTCATGTGTGATATGGGCTTTTTGAGGCTTCCTTTATAAGTATATTGATGGCATGTGGCCCATAATACAAAATCACCAGAATATCCTCAAATAGACCTTGGTTCTGAGTCAGACATGGTCCTATCAAGTATTTAATACCAATCAGTTAAGTATTGCAAACAAATGGGGCATATAAGAGACCTCATACCACTATTCTGCTTGCAATGCAGTGAAATCAAGAGCTGAACTTCAAAAGATAGGTGATTGACACTATACAGTGCCAATATGCTTGCAGGACTTGAATTTTGATTTGTTTTGTGTCAGACATGGTCTCACTGAATACTTAAAACCATAATGACAAGTCTTGTAAGTTTATTGTTCCTGTACGAGCTGAAATACCATTATTCCACTGTTCGGGTAACTATTTCCCTACTTGACCAGCAGGATAGTGATATTAGACCTCCAACAGTCACAATATGCTTTTAAGACTTGTCATATTTGTTTGAATTACTTAGTTTGTCCATGTTGAGGTCAGTTCCATACAATAATACTTAGTATTTGACATATATCTCAAATTTCATGTGATATATGGCTTTTTGTGGCTTCCTTTTTAAGTATAATGATGGCATGTGGCGCTTAATACAAAATCACCAGAATATCCTCAAATAGACCTTGGTTCTGAGTCAGACATGGTCCTATCAAGTATTTAATACCAATCAGTTAAGTATTGCAAACAAATGGGGCATATTAGAGATCTCATGCCACTATTTTGCTTGCAATGCAGTGAAATCAAGAGCTGAACTTCAAAATATAGGTGATTGACACTATACAGTGCCAATATGCTTGCAGGACTTGTATTTTGATTTGTTCTGATTCAGACATAGTCCCACTCAATACTTAAAACCAATATGACAAGTTTTGCAAGTTTATTGTGCCTGTAAGAGCTCAAATACCATTATTCCACTGTTCGGGTAACTATTTCCCTACTTGACCAGCAGGATAGTGATATTAGAACTCCAACAGTCACAATATGCTTTTAAGACTTGTCATTTTGTTTGAATTACTTAGTTTGTCCATGTTGAGGTCAGTTTCATACAATAATACTTAGTATTTGACATATTTCTCAAATTTCATGTGATATATGGTTTTTTTGTGGCTTCCTTTATAAGTATATTGTGGGCATGTTGACCACAAAATACAAAATCACCAAAATATCCTGAAATAAACCATGGTATATTGTGCCTGTAAGAGTTCAAATACTACTATTCTGCTGATCAAGTACAGATTTCCATATATGTCCAGCAGAATAGTGGTATTAGACCTCCTACTGTCACAATGTGCTTTTATGACTTGTCATATTGGTTTTTATCACTTAGTTGGGCCATGTTGAGGTCAGTTCAAACCAGTAATGGTTAGTATTTTATATATTTCTCAAATTTCATGTGTGATATGGCTTTTTGTAGCTTCCTTTATCAGTATATTGATGGCATATGGCCACAAAATACAAAATCACCAGAATATCCTCAAATAGACCTTGGTTCTGAGTCAGACATGGTCCTATCAAGTATTTAATACCAATCAGTTAAGTATTGCAAACAAATGGGGCATATAAGAGACCTCATACCACTATTCTACTTGCAATGCAGTGAAATCAAGAGCTGAACTTAAAAATATAGGTGATTGACACTATGCATTGCCAATATGCTTGCAAGACTTGAATTTTGATTTGTTCTGATTCAGACATAGTCCCACTCAATACTTAAAACCAATATGACAAGTCTTGCAAGTTTATTGTGCCTGTAAGAGCTCAAATACCATTATTTGACTGTTCGGGTAACTATTTCACTACTTGACCAGCAGAATAGTGATATTAGACCTCCAACAGTCACAGTATGATTTTAAGACTTGTCATATTTGTTTGAATTACTTAGTGGGGCTATGTTGAGGTCAGTTCAAACCAATATTACTTAGTATTTGACATATTTCTCAAATTTCATGTGTGATATGGCTTTTTGAGGCTTCCTTTATAAGTATATTGATGGCATGTGGCCCATAATACAAAATCACCAGAATATCCTCAAATAGACCTTGGTTCTGAGTCAGACATGGTCCTATCAAGTATTTAATACCAATCAGTTAAGTATTGCAAAAACAAATGGGGCATATAAGAGACCTCATACCACTATTCTGCTTGCAATGCAGTGAAATCAAGAGCTGAACTTCAAAAGATAGGTGATTGACACTATACAGTGCCAATATGCTTGCAGGACTTGAATTTTGATTTGTTTTGTGTCAGACATGGTCTCACTGAATACTTAAAACCATAATGACAAGTCTTGTAAGTTTATTGTTCCTGTACGAGCTGAAATACCATTATTCCACTGTTCGGGTAACTATTTCCCTACTTGACCAGCAGGATAGTGATATTAGACCTCCAACAGTCACAATATGCTTTTAAGACTTGTCATATTTGTTTGAATTACTTAGTTTGTCCATGTTGAGGTCAGTTCCATACAATAATACTTAGTATTTGACATATATCTCAAATTTCATGTGATATATGGCTTTTTGTGGCTTCCTTTTTAAGTATAATGATGGCATGTGGCGCTTAATACAAAATCACCAGAATATCCTCAAATAGACCTTGGTTCTGAGTCAGACATGGTCCTATCAAGTATTTAATACCAATCAGTTAAGTATTGCAAACAAATGGGGCATATTAGAGATCTCATGCCACTATTTTGCTTGCAATGCAGTGAAATCAAGAGCTGAACTTCAAAATATAGGTGATTGACACTATACAGTGCCAATATGCTTGCAGGACTTGTATTTTGATTTGTTCTGATTCAGACATAGTCCCACTCAATACTTAAAACCAATATGACAAGTTTTGCAAGTTTATTGTGCCTGTAAGAGCTCAAATACCATTATTCCACTGTTCGGGTAACTATTTCCCTACTTGACCAGCAGGATAGTGATATTAGACCTCCAACAGTCACAATATGCTTTTAAGACTTGTCATATTTGTTTGAATTACTTAGTTTGTCCATGTTGAGGTCAGTTTCATACAATAATACTTAGTATTTGACATATTTCTCAAATTTCATGTGATATATGGCTTTTTGTGGCTTCCTTTATAAGTATATTGTGGGCATGTTGACCACAAAATACAAAATCACCAAAATATCCTGAAATAAACCATGGTATATTGTGCCTGTAAGAGTTCAAATACTACTATTCTGCTGATCAAGTACAGATTTCCATATATGTCCAGCAGAATAGTGGTATTAGACCTCCTACTGTCACAATGTGCTTTTATGACTTGTCATATTGGTTTTTATCACTTAGTTGGGCCATGTTGAGGTCAGTTCAAACCAGTAATGGTTAGTATTTTATATATTTCTCAAATTTCATGTGTGATATGGCTTTTTGTAGCTTCCTTTATCAGTATATTGATGGCATATGGCCACAAAATACAAAATCACCAGAATATCCTCAAATAGACCTTGGTTCTGAGTCAGACATGGTCCTATCAAGTATTTAATACCAATCAGTTAAGTATTGCAAACAAATGGGGCATATAAGAGACCTCATACCACTATTCTACTTGCAATGCAGTGAAATCAAGAGCTGAACTTAAAAATATAGGTGATTGACACTATGCATTGCCAATATGCTTGCAAGACTTGAATTTTGATTTGTTCTGATTCAGACATAGTCCCACTCAATACTTAAAACCAATATGACAAGTCTTGCAAGTTTATTGTGCCTGTAAGAGCTCAAATACCATTATTTGACTGTTCGGGTAACTATTTCACTACTTGACCAGCAGAATAGTGATATTAGACCTCCAACAGTCACAGTATGATTTTAAGACTTGTCATATTTGTTTGAATTACTTAGTGGGGCTATGTTGAGGTCAGTTCAAACCAATATTACTTAGTATTGGACATATTTCTCAAATTTCATGTGTGATATGGCTTTTTGAGGCTTCCTTTATAAGTATATTGATGGCATGTGGCCCATAATACAAAATCACCAGAATATCCTCAAATAGACCTTGGTTCTGAGTCAGACATGGTCCTATCAAGTATTTAATACCAATCAGTTAAGTATTGCAAACAATGGGGGGCATATAGAGACCTCATACCACTATTCTGCTTGCAATGCAAGTGAAATCAAGAGCTGAACTTCAAAAGATAGGTGATTGACACTATACAGTGCCAATATGCTTGCAGGACTTGAATTTTGATTTGTTTTGTGTCAGACATGGTGTCTCACTGAATACTTAAAACCATAATGACAAGTCTTGTAAGTTTATTGTTCCTGTACGAGCTGAAATACCATTATTCCACTGTTCGGGTAACTATTTCCCTACTTGACCAGCAGGATAGTGATATTAGACCTCCAACAGTCACAATATGCTTTTAAGACTTGTCATATTTGTTTGAATTACTTAGTTTGTCCATGTTGAGGTCAGTTCCATACAATAATACTTAGTATTTGACATATATCTCAAATTTCATGTGATATATGGCTTTTTGTGGCTTCCTTTTTAAGTATAATGATGGCATGTGGCGCTTAATACAAAATCACCAGAATATCCTCAAATAGACCTTGGTTCTGAGTCAGACATGGTCCTATCAAGTATTTAATACCAATCAGTTAAGTATTGCAAACAAATGGGGCATATTAGAGATCTCATGCCACTATTTTGCTTGCAATGCAGTGAAATCAAGAGCTGAACTTCAAAATATAGGTGATTGACACTATACAGTGCCAATATGCTTGCAGGACTTGTATTTTGATTTGTTCTGATTCAGACATAGTCCCACTCAATACTTAAAACCAATATGACAAGTTTTGCAAGTTTATTGTGCCTGTAAGAGCTCAAATACCATTATTTGACTGTTCGGGTAACTATTTCCCTACTTGACCAGCAGGATAGTGATATTAGACCTCCAACAGTCACAATATGCTTTTAAGACTTGTCATATTTGTTTGAATTACTTAGTTGGTCCATGTTGAGGTCAGTTCATACAATAATACTTAGTATTTGACATATTTCTCAAATTTCATGTGATATATGGCTTTTTGTGGCTTCCTTTATAAGTATATTGTGGGCATGTTGACCCAAAATACAAAATCACCAAAATATCCTGAAATAAAACCATGGTTCTGAGTCAGACATGGTCTCACTGAATACTTTAAAACCAATTTGGCAAGTCTTGCAGGATATATTGTGCCTGTAAGAGTTCAAGTACTACTATTCTGCTGATCAAGTACAGATTTCCATATATGTCCAGCAGAATAGTGGTATTAGACCTCCTACTGTCACAATGTGCTTTTATGACTTGTCATATTGGTTTTTATCACTTAGTTGGGCCATGTTGAGGTCAGTTCAAACCAGTAATGGTTAGTATTTTATATATTTCTCAAATTTCATGTGTGTATATGGCTTTTTGTAGCTTCCTTTATCAGTATATTGATGGCATATGGCCACAAAATACAAAATCACCAGAATATCCTCAAATAGACCTTGGTTCTGAGTCAGACATGGTCCACTCAAGTATTTAATACCAATCAGTTAAGTATTGCAAACAAATGGGGCATATAAGAGACCTCATACCACTATTCTGCTTGCAATGCAGTGAAATCAAGAGCTGAACTTCAAAATATAGGTGATTGACACTATACAGTGCCAATATGCTTGCAGGACTTGAATTTTGATTTGTTTTGATGTCAGACATGGTCTCACTGAATACTTAAAACCATAATGACAAGTCTTGTAAGTTTATTGTTCCTGTAAGAGCTGAAATACCATTATTCCACTGTTCGGGTAACTATTTCCCTACTTGACCAGCAGGATAGTGATATTAGACCTCCAACAGTCACAATATGCTTTTAAGACTTGTCATATTTGTTTGAATTACTTAGTTTGTCCATGTTGAGGTCAGTTCCATACAATAATACTTAGTATTTGACATATATCTCAAATTTCATGTGATATATGGCTTTTTGTGGCTTCCTTTTTAAGTATAATGATGGCATGTGGCGCTTAATACAAAATCACCAGAATATCCTCAAATAGACCTTGGTTCTGAGTCAGACATGGTCCTATCAAGTATTTAATACCAATCAGTTAAGTATTGCAAACAAATGGGGCATATTAGAGATCTCATGCCACTATTTTGCTTGCAATGCAGTGAAATCAAGAGCTGAACTTCAAAATATAGGTGATTGACACTATACAGTGCCAATATGCTTGCAGGACTTGTATTTTGATTTGTTCTGATTCAGACATAGTCCCACTCAATACTTAAAACCAATATGACAAGTTTTGCAAGTTTATTGTGCCTGTAAGAGCTCAAATACCATTATTCCACTGTTCGGGTAACTATTTCCCTACTTGACCAGCAGGATAGTGATATTAGACCTCCAACAGTCACAATATGCTTTTAAGACTTGTCATATTTGTTTGAATTACTTAGTTTGTCCATGTTGAGGTCAGTTCCATACAATAATACTTAGTATTTGACATATTTCTCAAATTTCATGTGATATATGGCTTTTTGTGGCTTCCTTTATAAGTATATTGTGGGCATGTTGACCCAAAATACAAAATCACCAAAATATCCTGAAATAAACCATGGTTCTGAGTCAGACATGGTCTCACTGAATACTTAAAACCAATTTGGCAAGTCTTGCAGGTATATTGTGCCTGTAAGAGTTCAAGTACTACTATACTGCTGATCAAGTACAGATTTCCATATATGTCCAGCAGAATAGTGGTATTAGACCTCCTACTGTCACAATGTGCTTTTATGACTTGTCATATTGGTTTTTATCACTTAGTTTGGCCAGTGTTGTTGAGGTCAGTTCAAACCAGTAATGGTTAGTATTTTATATATTTCTCAAATTTCATGTGTGATATGGCATTTTGCTTTTAGCTTCCTTTATCAGTATATTGATGGCATATGGCCACAAAATACAAAATCACCAGAATATCCTCAAATAGACCTTGGTTCTGAGTCAGACATGGTCTCACTGAATTTTTTAAACCAATTTGTCAAGTTTGCAGGTCTATTGTGCCTGTAAGAGTTCAAATACTACTATTCTGCTTGCAATGCAGTGAAATGAAAAGAGCTGAACTTAAAAATATAGGTGATTGACACTATGCAGTGCCAATATGCTTGCAAGACTTGAATTTTGATTTGTTCTGAGTCAGACATGGCCCAACTGAATACTTAAAACCAATATGACAAGTTTTGCAAGTTTATTGTGCCTGTAAGAGCTCAAATACCATTATTCCACTGTTTCGGGGGTAACTATTTCCCTACTTGACCAGCAGGATAGTAATATTAGACCTCCAACAATCACAATATGCTTTTAAGACTTGTCATATTTGTTTGAATTACTTAGTGGGGCTATGTTGAGGTCAGTTCAAACCAATAATACTTAGTATTTGACATATTTCTCAAATTTCATGTGTGATATGGCTTTTTGAGGCTTCCTATATCAGTATATTGTGGGCATGTTGGCCCAAAATCCAAAATCAACAAAATATTCTGAAATAAACCATGGTTCTGAGTCAGACATGGATTCAGTGAATACTTAAAACCAATTTGCAAGTCTTGCAGGAATATTGTGCCCGTAAGAGTTCAAGTACTACTATTCTGCTGATCAAGTACAGATTTCCATATATGTCCAGCAGAATAGTGGTATTAGACCTCCTACTGTCACAATGTGCTTTTATGACTTGTCATATTGGTTTTTATCACTTAGTTGGGCCATGTTGAGGTCAGTTCAAACCAGTGATGGTTAGTATTTTATATATTTCTCAAATTTCTTGTGTGTAATGGCTATTTGTAGCTTCCTTCATCAGTATATTGATGGCATATGGCCACAAAATACAAAATCACCAGAATATCCTCAAATAGACCTTGGTTCTGAGTCAGACATGGTCCTATCAAGTATTTAATACCAATCAGTTAAGTATTGCAAACAAATGGGGCATATAAGAGACCTCATACCACTATTCTGCTTGCAATGCAGTGAAATCAAGAGCTGAACTTCAAAAGATAGGTGATTGACACTATGCAGTGCCAATATGCTGGCAAGACTTGAATTTTGATTTGTTCTGATTCAGACATAGTCCACTCAATACTTAAAACCAATATGACAAGTCTTGCAAGTTTATTGTGCCTGTAAGAGCTCAAATACCATTATTTGACTGTTCGGGTAACTATTTCGCTACTTGACCAGCAGAATAGTAATATTAGACCTCCAACAGTCACAGTATGCTTTTAAGACTTGTCATATTTGTTTGAATTACTTAGTGGGGCTATGTTGAGGTCAGTTCAAACCAATATTACGTAGTATTGGACATATTTCTCAAATTTCATGTGTGATATGGCTTTTTGATGCTTCCTTTATAAGTATAATGATGGCATGTGGCGCTTAATACAAAATCACCAGAATATCCTCAAATAGACCTTGGTTCTGAGTCAGACATGGTCCTATCAAGTATTTAATACCAATCAGTTAAGTATTGCAAACAAATGGGGCATATTAGAGATCTCATGCCACTATTTTGCTTGCAATGCAGTGAAATCAAGAGCTGAACTTCAAAATATAGGTGATTGACACTATACAGTGCCAATATGCTTGCAGGACTTGTATTTTGATTTGTTCTGATTCAGACATAGTCCCACTCAATACTTAAAACCAATATGACAAGTTTTGCAAGTTTATTGTGCCTGTAAGAGCTCAAATACCATTATTCCACTGTTCGGGTAAACTATTTCCTACTTGACCAGCAGGATAGTGATATTAGACCTCCAACAGTCACAATATGCTTTTAAGACTTGTCATATTTGTTTGAATTACTTAGTTTGTCCATGTTGAGGTCAGTTCCATACAATAATACTTAGTATTTGACATATTTCTCAAATTTCATGTGATATATGGCTTTTTGTGGCTTCCTTTATAAGTATATTGTGGGCATGTTGACCCAAAATACAAAATCACCAAAATATCCTGAAATAAACCATGGTTCTGAGTCAGACATGGTCTCCTGAATACTTAAAACCAATTTGGCAAGTCTTGCAGGTATATTGTGCCTGTAAGAGTTCAAGTACTACTATACTGCTGATCAAGTACAGATTTCCATATATGTCCAGCAGAATAGTGGTATTAGACCTCCTACTGTCACAATGTGCTTTTATGACTTGTCATATTGGTTTTTATCACTTAGTTGGGCCATGTTGAGGTCAGTTCAAACCAGTAATGGTTAGTATTTATATATATTTCTCAAATTTCATGTGTGATATGGCTTTTTGTAGCTTCCTTTATCAGTATATTGATGGCATATGGCCACAAAATACAAAATCACCAGAATATCCTCAAATAGACCTTGGTTCTGAGTCAGACATGGTCTCACTGAATTATTTTAATACCAATTGTCAAGTATTGCAGGTCAATTGGGGCCTGTAAGAGTTCTCATACCACTATTCTGCTTGCAATGCAGTGAAATCAAGAGCTGAACTTCAAAAGATAGGTGATTGACACTATACAGTGCCAATATGCTTGCAGGACTTGAATTTGATTTGTTCTGTGTCAGACATGGTCTCACTGAATACTTAAAACCAATATGACAAGTCTTGCAAGTTTATTGTGCCTGTAAGAGCTGAAATACCATTATTCCACTGTTCGGGTAACTATTTCCCTACTTGACCAGCAGGATAGTGATATTAGACCTCCAACAGTCACAATATGCTTTTAAGACTTGTCATATTTGTTTGAATTACTTAGTGGGGCTATGTTGAGGTCAGTTCAAACCAATATTACTTAGTAGTATTTGACATATTTCTCAAATTTCATGTGTGATATGGCTTTTTGAGGCTTCCTTTATAAGTATATTGATGGCATGTGGCCCATAATACAAAATCACCAGAATATCCTCAAATAGACCTTGGTTCTGAGTCAGACATGGTCCTATCAAGTATTTAATACCAATCAGTTAAGTATTGCAAACAAATGGGGCATATAAGAGACCTCATACCACTATTCTGCTTGCAATGCAGTAAAATCAAGAGCTGAACTTCAAAAGATAGGTGATTGACACTATACAGTGCCAATATGCTTGCAGGACTTGAATTTTGATTTGTTTTGTGTCAGACATGGTCTCACTGAATACTTAAAACCATAATGACAAGTCTTGTAAGTTTATTGTTCCTGTACGAGCTGAAATACCATTATTCCACTGTTCGGGTAACTATTTCCCTACTTGACCAGCAGAATAGTGATATTAGACCTCCAACAGTCACAATATGCTTTTAAGACTTGTCATATTTGTTTGAATTACTTAGTGGGGCTATGTTGAGGTCAGTTCAAACCAATAATACTTAGTATTTGACATATTTCTCAAATTTCATGTGTGATATGGCTTTTTGAGGCTTCCTATATCAGTATATTGTGGGCATGTTGACCCAAAATCCAAAATCAACAAAATATTCTGAAATAAACCATGGTTCTGAGTCAGACATGGATTCAGTGAATACTTAAAACCAATTTGCAAGTCTTGCAGAAATATTGTGCCCGTAAGAGTTCAAGTACTACTATTCTGCTGATCAAGTACAGATTTCCATATATGTCCAGCAGAATAGTGGTATTAGACCTCCTACTGTCACAATGTGCTTTTATGACTTGTCATATTGGTTTTTATCACTTAGTTGGGCCATGTTGAGGTCAGTTCAAACCAGTAATGGTTAGTATTTTATATATTTCTCAAATTTCATGTGTGATAATGGCATTTTGTAGCTTCCTTCATCAGTATATTGATGGCATATGGCCACAAAATACAAAATCACCAGAATATCCTCAAATAGACCTTGGTTCTGAGTCAGACATGGTCCTATCAAGTATTTAATACCAATCAGTTAAGTATTGCAAACAAATGGGGCATATAAGAGACCTCATACCACTATTCTGCTTGCAATGCAGTGAAATCAAGAGCTGAACTTCAAAATATAGGTGAGTGACACTATGCAGTGCCAATATGCTTGCAAGACTTGAATTTTGATTTGTTCTGATTCAGACATAGTCCCACTCAATACTTAAAACCAATATGACAAGTCTTGCAAGTTTATTGTGCCTGTAAGAGCTCAAATACCATTATTTGACTGTTCGGGTAACTATTTCGCTACTTGACCAGCAGAATAGTAATATTAGACCTCCAACAGTCACAGTATGCTTTTAAGACTTGTCATATTTGTTTGAATTACTTAGTGGGGCTATGTTGAGGTCAGTTCAAACCAATAATACTTAGTATTTGACATATTTCTCAAATTTCATGTGTGATATGGCTTTTTGAGGCTTCCTATATCAGTATATTGTGGGCATGTTGGCCCAAAATACAAAATCAACAAAATATTCTGAAATAAACCATGGTTCTGAGTCAGACATGGATTCAGTGAATACTTAAAACCAATTTGCAAGTCTTGCAGGAATATTGTGCCCGTAAGAGTTCAAGTACTACTATTCTGCTGATCAAGTACAGATTTCCATATATGTCCAGCAGAATAGTGGTATTAGACCTCCTACTGTCACAATGTGCTTTTATGACTTGTCATATTGGTTTTTATCACTTAGTTGGGCCATGTTGAGGTCAGTTCAAACCAGTAATGGTTAGTATTTTATATATTTCTCAAATTTCATGTGTGATATGGCATTTTGTAGCTTCCTTTATCAGTATATTGATGGCATATGGCCACAAAATACAAAATCACCAGAATATCCTCAAATAGACCTTGGTTCTGAGTCAGACATGGTCTCACTGAATTTTTTAAACCAATTTGTCAAGTCTTGCAGGTCTATTGTGCCTGTAAGAGTTCAAATACTACTATTCTGCTTGCAATGCAGTGAAATCAAGAGCTGAACTTAAAAATATAGGTGATTGACACTATGCAGTGCCAATATGCTTGCAAGACTTGAATTTTGATTTGTTCTGAGTCAGACATGGCCCAACTGAATACTTAAAACCAATATGACAAGTTTTGCAAGTTTATTGTGCCTGTAAGAGCTCAAATACCATTATTCCACTGTTCGGGTAACTATTTCCCTACTTGACCAGCAGGATAGTAATATTAGACCTCCAACAATCACAATATGCTTTTAAGACTTGTCATATTTGTTTGAATTACTTAGTGGGGCTATGTTGAGGTCAGTTCAAACCAATAATACTTAGTATTTGACATATTTCTCAAATTTCATGTGTGATATGGCTTTTTGAGGCTTCCTATATCAGTATATTGTGGGCATGTTGGCCCAAAATCCAAAATCAACAAAATATTCTGAAATAAACCATGGTTCTGAGTCAGACATGGATTCAGTGAATACTTAAAACCAATTTGCAAGTCTTGCAGGAATATTGTGCCCGTAAGAGTTCAAGTACTACTATTCTGCTGATCAAGTACAGATTTCCATATATGTCCAGCAGAATAGTGGTATTAGACCTCCTACTGGCACAATGTGCTTTTATGACTTGTCATATTGGTTTTTATCACTTAGTTGGGCCATGTTGAGGTCAGTTCAAACCAGTGATGGTTAGTATTTTATATATTTCTCAAATTTCTTGTGTGTAATGGCTATTTGTAGCTTCCTTCATCAGTATATTGATGGCATATGGCCACAAAATACAAAATCACCAGAATATCCTCAAATAGACCTTGGTTCTGAGTCAGACATGGTCCTATCAAGTATTTAATACCAATCAGTTAAGTATTGCAAACAAATGGGGCATATAAGAGACCTCATACCACTATTCTGCTTGCAATGCAGTGAAATCAAGAGCTGAACTTCAAAAGATAGGTGATTGACACTATGCAGTGCCAATATGCTGGCAAGACTTGAATTTTGATTTGTTCTGATTCAGACATAGTCCCACTCAATACTTAAAACCAATATGACAAGTCTTGCAAGTTTATTGTGCCTGTAAGAGCTCAAATACCATTATTTGACTGTTCGGGTAACTATTTCGCTACTTGACCAGCAGAATAGTAATATTAGACCTCCAACAGTCACAGTATGCTTTTAAGACTTGTCATATTTGTTTGAATTACTTAGTGGGGCTATGTTGAGGTCAGTTTCAAACCAATAATACTTAGTATTTGACATATTTCTCAAATTTCATGTGTGATATGGCTTTTTGAGGCTTCCTATTATCAGTATATTGTGGGCATGTTGGCCCAAAATCCAAAATCAACAAAATATCCTGAAATAACCATGGTTCTGAGTCAGACATGGATTCAGTATTGAATACTTAAAACCACTATTTTTGCATGCAGTGAAATCAAGAGCTGAACTGCAGGGATTATTGTGCCAATATGCCAGGTAAGAGTTCAGACAGTACTGAATACTTCTAATGATCAAGTCTTGCAAGTTTATTGTTCCTTTCCTGAAATATATATTCCAGTTCACTATTTCCCTATGACCAGTGGTAGTGATATTAGACCTCCTACTGTCACAATGTGCTTTTATGACTTGTCATATTGGTTTGAATTACTTAGTTTGGGCCATGTTGAGGTCAGTTCAAACCATTGATGGTTAGTATTTGATATATTTCTCAAATTTCTTGTGTGATAATGGCTTTTTGTGGCTTCCTTCATCAGTATATTGATGGCATATGGCCACAAAATACAAAAATCACCAGAATATCCTCAAATAGACCTTGGTTCTGAGTCAGACATGGTCCTATCAAGTATTTAATACCAATCAGTTAAGTATTGCAAACAAATGGGGCATATAAGAGACCTCATACCACTATTCTGCTTGCAATGCAGTGAAATCAAGAGCTGAACTTCAAAAGATAGGTGATTGACACTATGCAGTGCCAATATGCTTGCAAGACTTGAATTTTGATTTGTTCTGATTCAGACATAGTCCCACTCAATACTTAAAACCAATATGACAAGTCTTGCAAGTTATTGTGCCTGTAAGAGCTCAAATACCATTATTTGACTGTTCGGGTAACTATTTCGCTACTTGACCAGCAGAATAGTAATATTAGACCTCCAACAGTCACAGTATGCTTTTAAGACTTGTCATATTTGTTTGAATTACTTAGTGGGGCTATGTTGAGGTCAGTTCAAACAATAATACTTAGTATTTGACATATTTCTCAAATTTCATGTGTGATATGGCTTTTTGAGGCTTCCTATATCAGTATATTGTGGGCATGTTGCCCAAAATCCAAAATCAACAAAATATTCTGAAATAAACCATGGTTCTGAGTCAGACATGGATTCAGTGAATACTTAAAACCAATTTGCAAGTCTTGCAGGGAATATTGTGCCCGTAAGAGTTCAAGTACTACTATTCTGCTGATCAAGTACAGATTTCCATATATGTCCAGCAGAATAGTGGTATTAGACCTCCTACTGGCACAATGTGCTTTTATGACTTGTCATATTGGTTTTTTATCACTTAGTTGGGCCATGTTGAGGTCAGTTCAAACCAGTGATGGTTAGTATTTTATATATTTCTCAAATTTCTTGTGTGTAATGGCTATTTGTAGCTTCCTTCATCAGTATATTGATGGCATATGGCCACAAAATACAAAATCACCAGAATATCCTCAAATAGACCTTGGTTCTGAGTCAGACATGGTCCTATCAAGTATTTAATACCAATCAGTTAAGTATTGCAAACAAATGGGGCATATAAGAGACCTCATACCACTATTCTGCTTGCAATGCAGTGAAATCAAGAGCTGAACTTCAAAAGATAGGTGATTGACACTATGCAGTGCCAATATGCTTGCAAGACTTGAATTTTG
This sequence comes from Urechis unicinctus, assembly GCA_034190875.2. Classification (NCBI taxonomy): domain Eukaryota; kingdom Metazoa; phylum Annelida; class Polychaeta; order Xenopneusta; family Urechidae; genus Urechis; species Urechis unicinctus. The sequence continues at coordinate 17,575 of JAXDRA010001072.1, forward strand.
ATTTGTTCTGATTCAGACATAGTCCCACTCAATACTTAAAACCAATATGACAAGTCTTGCAAGTTTATTGTGCCTGTAAGAGCTCAAATACCATTATTTGACTGTTCGGGTAACTATTTCGCTACTTGACCAGCAGAATAGTAATATTAGACCTCCAACAGTCACAGTATGCTTTTAAGACTTGTCATATTTGTTTGAATTACTTAGTGGGGCTATGTTGAGGTCAGTTCAAACCAATAATACTTAGTATTTGACATATTTCTCAAATTTCATGTGTGATATGGCTTTTTGAGGCTTCCTATATCAGTATATTGTGGGCATGTTGGCCCAAAATCCAAAATCAACAAAATATTCTGAAATAAACCATGGTTCTGAGTCAGACATGGATTCAGTGAATACTTAAAACCAATTTGCAAGTCTTGCAGGAATATTGTGCCCGTAAGAGTTCAAGTACTACTATTCTGCTGATCAAGTACAGATTTCCATATATGTCCAGCAGAATAGTGGTATTAGACCTCCTACTGTCACAATGTGCTTTTATGACTTGTCATATTGGTTTTTATCACTTAGTTGGGCCATGTTGAGGTCAGTTCAAACCAGTGATGGTTAGTATTTTATATATTTCTCAAATTTCTTGTGTGTAATGGCTATTTGTAGCTTCCTTCATCAGTATATTGATGGCATATGGCCACAAAATACAAAATCACCAGAATATCCTCAAATAGACCTTGGTTCTGAGTCAGACATGGTCCTATCAAGTATTTAATACCAATCAGTTAAGTATTGCAAACAAATGGGGCATATAAGAGACCTCATACCACTATTCTGCTTGCAATGCAAGTGAAATCAAGAGCTGAACTTTAAAAGATAGGTGATTGACACTATACAGTGCCAATATGCTTGCAGGACTTGAATTTTGATTTGTTTTGTGTCAGACATTGTCTCACTGAATACTTAAAACCATAATGACAAGTCTTGTAAGTTTATTGTTCCTGTACGAGCTGAAATACCATTATTCCACTGTTCGGGTAACTATTTCCCTACTTGACCAGCAGGATAGTGATATTAGACCTCCAACAGTCACAATATGCTTTTAAGACTTGTCATATTTGTTTGAATTACTTAGTTTGTCCATGTTGAGGTCAGTTCCATACAATAATACTTAGTATTTGACATATATCTCAAATTTCATGTGATATATGGCTTTTTGTGGCTTCCTTTTAAGTATAATGATGGCATGTGGCGCTTAATACAAAATCACCAGAATATCCTCAAATAGACCTTGGTTCTGAGTCAGACATGGTCCTATCAAGTATTTAATACCAATCAGTTAAGTATTGCAAACAAATGGGGCATATTAGAGATCTCATGCCACTATTTTGCTTGCAATGCAGTGAAATCAAGAGCTGAACTTCAAAAATATAGGTGATTGACACTATACAGTGCCAATATGCTTGCAGGACTTGTATTTTGATTTGTTCTGATTCAGACATAGTCCCACTCAATACTTAAAACCAATATGACAAGTTTTGCAAGTTTATTGTGCCTGTAAGAGCTCAAATACCATTATTCCACTGTTCAGGTAACTATTTCCCTACTTGACCAGCAGGATAGTGATATTAGACCTCCAACAGTCACAATATGCTTTTAAGACTTGTCATATTTGTTTGAATTACTTAGTTTGTCCATGTTGAGGTCAGTTCCATACAATAATACTTAGTATTTGAAATATTTCTCACATTTCATGTGATATATGGCTTTTTGTGGCTTCCTTTATAAGTATATTGTGGGCATGTTGACCCAAAATACAAAATCACCAAAATATCCTGAAATAAACCATGGTTCTGAGTCAGACATGGTCTCACTGAATACTTAAAACCAATTTGGCAAGTCTTGCAGGTATATTGTGCCTGTAAGAGTTCAAGTACTACTATACTGCTGATCAAGTACAGATTTCCATATATGTCCAGCAGAATAGTGGTATTAGACCTCCTACTGTCACAATGTGCTTTTATGACTTGTCATATTGGTTTTTATCACTTAGTTGGGCCATGTTGAGGTCAGTTCAAAACCAGTAATGGTTAGTATTTTATATATTTCTCAAAATTTCATGTGTGATATGGCATTTTGTAGCTTCCTTTATCAGTATATTGATGGCATATGGCCACAAAATACAAAATCACCAGAATATCCTCAAATAGACCTTGGTTCTGAGTCAGACATGGTCTCACTGAATTTTTTAAACCAATTTGTCAAGTCTTGCAGGTCTATTGTGCCTGTAAGAGTTCAAATACTACTATTCTGCTTGCAATGCAGTGAAATCAAGAGCTGAACTTAAAAAATATAGGTGATTGACACTATGCAGTGCCAATATGCTTGCAAGACTTGAATTTTGATTTGTTCTGAGTCAGACATGGCCCAACTGAATACTTAAAACCAATATGACAAGTTTTGCAAGTTTATTGTGCCTGTAAGAGCTCAAATACCATTATTCCACTGTTCGGGTAACTATTTCCCTACTTGACCAGCAGGATAGTAATATTAGACCTCCAACAATCACAATATGCTTTTAAGACTTGTCATATTTGTTTGAATTACTTAGTGGGGCTATGTTGAGGTCAGTTCAAACCAATAATACTTAGTATTTGACATATTTCTCAAATTTCATGTGTGATATGGCTTTTTGAGGCTTCCTATATCAGTATATTGTGGGCATGTTGGCCCAAAATCCAAAATAAACAAAATATTCTGAAATAAACCATGGTTCTGAGTCAGATATGGATTCAGTGAATACTTAAAACCAATTTGCAAGTCTTGCAGGAATATTGTGCCCGTAAGAGTTCAAGTACTACTATTCTGCTGATCAAGTACAGATTTCCATATATGTCCAGCAGAATAGTGGTATTAGACCTCCTACTGGCACAATGTGCTTTTATGACTTGTCATATTGGTTTTTATCACTTAGTTGGGCCATGTTGAGGTCAGTTCAAACCAGTGATGGTTAGTATTTTATATATTTCTCAAATTTCTTGTGTGTAATGGCTATTTGTAGCTTCCTTCATCAGTATATTGATGGCATATGGCCACAAAATACAAAATCACCAGAATATCCTCAAATAGACATTGGTTCTGAGTCAGACATGGTCCTATCAAGTATTTAATACCAATCAGTTAAGTATTGCAAACAAATGGGGCATATAAGAGACCTCATACCACTATTCTGCTTGCAATGCAGTGAAATCAAGAGCTGAACTTCAAAAGATAGGTGATTGACACTATGCAGTGCCAATATGCTGGCAAGACTTGAATTTTGATTTGTTCTGATTCAGACATAGTCCCACTCAATACTTAAAACCAATATGACAAGTCTTGCAAGTTTATTGTGCCTGTAAGAGCTCAAATACCATTATTTGACTGTTCGGGTAACTATTTCGCTACTTGACCAGCAGAATAGTAATATTAGACCTCCAACAGTCACAGTATGCTTTTAAGACTTGTCATATTTGTTTGAATTACTTAGTGGGGCTATGTTGAGGTCAGTTCAAACCAATATTACGTAGTATTGGACATATTTCTCAAATTTCATGTGTGATATGGCTTTTTGATGCTTCCTTTATAAGTATATTGATGGCATGTGGCCCATAATACAAAATCACCAGAATATCCTCAAATAGACCTTGGTTCTGAGTCAGACATGGTCCTATCAAGTATTTAATACCAATCAGTTAAGTATTGCAAACAAATGGGGCATATTAGAGATCTCATGCCACTATTTTGCTTGCAATGCAGTGAAATCAAGAGCTGAACTTCAAAAGATAGGTGATTGACACTATACAGTGCCAATATGCTTGCAGGACTTGAATTTGGATTTGTTTTGTGTCAGACATGGTCTCACTGAATACTTAAAACCATAATGACAAGTCTTGTAAGTTTATTGTTCCTGTACGAGCTGAAATACCATTATTCCACTGTTCGGGTAACTATTTCCCTACTTGACCAGCAGGATAGTGATATTAGACCTCCAACAGTCACAATATGCTTTTAAGACTTGTCATATTTGTTTGAATTACTTAGTTTGTCCATGTTGAGGTCAGTTCCATACAATAATACTTAGTATTTGACATATATCTCAAATTTCATGTGATATATGGCTTTTTGTGGCTTCCTTTTTAAGTATAATGATGGCATGTGGCGCTTAATACAAAATCACCAGAATATCCTCAAATAGACCTTGGTTCTGAGTCAGACATGGTCCTATCAAGTATTTAATACCAATCAGTTAAGTATTGCAAACAAATGGGGCATATTAGAGATCTCATGCCACTATTTTGCTTGCAATGCAGTGAAATCAAGAGCTGAACTTCAAAATATAGGTGATTGACACTATACAGTGCCAATATGCTTGCAGGACTTGTATTTTGATTTGTTCTGATTCAGACATAGTCCCTCTCAATACTTAAAACCAATATGACAAGTTTTGCAAGTTTATTGTGCCTGTAAGAGCTGAAATACCATTATTCCACTGTTCGGGTAACTATTTCCCTACTTGACCAGCAGGATAGTGATATTAGACCTCCAACAGTCACAATATGCTTTTAAGACTTGTCATATTTGTTTGAATTACTTAGTTTGTCCATGTTGAGGTCAGTTCCATACAATAATACTTAGCATTTGACATATTTCTCAAATTTCATGTGATATATGGCTTTTTGTGGCTTCCTTTATAAGTATATTGTGGGCATGTTGACCCAAAATACAAAATCACCAAAATATCCTGAAATAAACCATGGTTCTGAGTCAGACATGGTCTCACTGAATACTTAAAACCAATTTGGCAAGTCTTGCAGGTATATTGTGCCTGTAAGAGTTCAAGTACTACTATACTGCTGATCAAGTACAGATTTCCATATATGTCCAGCAGAATAGTGGTATTAGACCTCCTACTGTCACAATGTGCTTTTATGACTTGTCATATTGGTTTTTATCACTTAGTTGGGCCATGTTGAGGTCAGTTCAAACCAGTAATGGTTAGTATTTTATATATTTATCAAATTTCATGTGTGATATGGCATTTTGTAGCTTCCTTTATCAGTATATTGATGGCATATGGCCACAAAATACAAAATCACCAGATTATCCTCAAATAGACCTTGGTTCTGAGTCAGACATGGTCTCACTGAATTCTTTAAACCAATTTGTCAAGTCTTGCAGGTCTATTGTGCCTGTAAGAGTTCAAATACTACTATTCTGCTTGCAATGCAGTGAAATCAAGAGCTGAACTTAAAAATATAGGTGATTGACACTATGCAGTGCCAATATGCTTGCAAGACTTGAATTTTGATTTGTTCTGAGTCAGACATGGCCCAACTGAATACTTAAAACCAATATGACAAGTTTTGCAAGTTTATTGTGCCTGTAAGAGCTCAAATACCATTATTCCACTGTTCGGGTAACTATTTCCCTACTTGACCAGCAGGATAGTGATATTAGACCTCCAACAATCACAATATGCTTTTAAGACTTGTCATTTGTTTGAATTACTTAGTGGGGCTATGTTGAGGTCAGTTTCAAACCAATAATACTTAGTATTTGACATATTTCTCAAATTTCATGTGTGATATGGCTTTTTGAGGCTTCCTATATCAGTATATTGTGGGCATGTTGGCCCAAAATCCAAAATCAACAAAATATTCTGAAATAAACCATGGTTCTGAGTCAGACATGGATTCAGTGAATACTTAAAACCAATTTGCAAGTCTTGCAGGAATATTGTGCCCGTAAGAGTTCAAGTACTACTATTCTGCTGATCAAGTACAGATTTCCATATATGTCCAGCAGAATAGTGGTATTAGACCTCCTACTGTCACAATGTGCTTTCATGACTTGTCATATTGGTTTTTATCACTTAGTTGGGCCATGTTGAGGTCAGTTCAAACCAGTAATGGTTAGTATTTTATATATTTCTCAAATTTCATGTGTGATATGGCATTTTGTAGCTTCCTTTATCAGTATATTGATGGCATATATGCCACAAAATACAAAATCACCAGAATATCCTCAAATAGACCTTGGTTCTGAGTCAGACATGGTCTCACTGAATTCTTTAAACCAATTTGTCAAGTCTTGCAGGTCTATGTGTGCCTGTAAGAGTTTCAAATACTACTATTCTGCTTGCAATGCAGTGAAAATCAAGAGCTGAACTTAAAAATATAGGTGATTGACACTATGCAGTGCCAATATGCTTGCAAGACTTGAATTTTGATTTGTTCTGAGTCAGACATGGCCCAACTGAATACCTAAAACCAATATGACAAGTTTTGCAAGTTTATTGTGCCTGTAAGAGCTCAAATACCATTATTCCACTGTTCGGGTAACTATTTCCCTACTTGACCAGCAGGATAGTGATATTAGACCTCCAACAATCACAATATGCTTTTAAGACTTGTCATATTTGTTTGAATTACTTAGTGGGGCTATGTTGAGGTCAGTTCAAACCAATAATACTTAGTATTTGACATATTTCTCAAATTTCATGTGTGATATGGCTTTTTGAGGCTTCCTATATCAGTATATTGTGGGCATGTTGGCCCAAAATCCAAAATCAAACAAAATATTCTGAAATAAACCATGGTTCTGAGTCAGACATGGATTCAGTGAATACTTAAAACCAATTTGCAAGTCTTGCAGGAATATTGTGCCCGTAAGAGTTCAAGTACTACTATTCTGCTGATCAAGTACAGATTTCCATATATGTCCAGCAGAATAGTGGTATTAGACCTCCTACTGTCACAATGTGCTTTTATGACTTGTCATATTGGTTTTTTATCACTTAGTTGGGCCATGTTGAGGTCAGTTCAAACCAGTGATGGTTAGTATTTTATATATTTCTCAAATTTCTTGTGTGTAATGGCTATTTGTAGCTTCCTTCATCAGTATATTGATGGCATATGGCCACAAAATACAAAATCACCAGAATATCCTCAAATAGACCTTGGTTCTGAGTCAGACATGGTCCTATCAAGTATTTAATACCAATCAGTTAAGTATTGCAAAACAATGGGGCATATAAGAGAGACCTCCTCATACCACTATTCTGCTTGCAATGCAGTGAAATCAAGAGCTGAACTTCAAAAGATAGGTGATTGACACTATACAGTGCCAATATGCTTGCAGGACTTGAATTTTGATTTGTTTTGTGTCAGACATTGTCTCACTGAATACTTAAAACCATAATGACAAGTCTTGTAAGTTTATTGTTCCTGTACGAGCTGAAATACCATTATTCCACTGTTCGGGTAACTATTTCCCTACTTGACCAGCAGGATAGTGATATTAGACCTCCAACAGTCACAATATGCTTTTAAGACTTGTCATATTTGTTTGAATTACTTAGTTTGTCCATGTTGAGGTCAGTTCCATACAATAATACTTAGTATTTGACATATATCTCAAATTTCATGTGATATATGGCTTTTTGTGGCTTCCTTTTTAAGTATAATGATGGCATGTGGCGCTTAATACAAAATCACCAGAATATCCTCAAATAGACCTTGGTTCTGAGTCAGACATGGTCCTATCAAGTATTTAATACCAATCAGTTAAGTATTGCAAACAAATGGGGCATATTAGAGATCTCATGCCACTATTTTGCTTGCAATGCAGTGAAATCAAGAGCTGAACTTCAAAATATAGGTGATTGACACTATACAGTGCCAATATGCTTGCAGGACTTGTATTTTGATTTGTTCTGATTCAGACATAGTCCCACTCAATACTTAAAACCAATATGACAAGTTTTGCAAGTTTATTGTGCCTGTAAGAGCTCAAATACCATTATTCCACTGTTCAGGTAACTATTTCCCTACTTGACCAGCAGGATAGTGATATTAGACCTCCAACAGTCACAATATGCTTTTAAGACTTGTCATATTTGTTTGAATTACTTAGTTTGTCCATGTTGAGGTCAGTTCCATACAATAATACTTAGTATTTGAAATATTTCTCACATTTCATGTGTGATATATGGCTTTTTGTGGCTTCCTTTATAAGTATATTGTGGGCATGTTGACCCAAAATACAAAATCACCAAAATATCCTGAAATAAACCATGGTTCTGAGTCAGACATGGTCTCACTGAATACTTAAAACCAATTTGGCAAGTCTTGCAGGTATATTGTGCCTGTAAGAGTTCAAGTACTACTATTCTGCTGATCAAGTACAGATTTCCATATATGTCCAGCAGAATAGTGGTATTAGACCTCCTACTGTCACAATGTGCTTTTATGACTTGTCATATTGGTTTTTATCACTTAGTTGGGCCATGTTGAGGTCAGTTCAAACCAGTAATGGTTAGTATTTTATATATTTCTCAAATTTCATGTGTGATATGGCATTTTGTAGCTTCCTTTATCAGTATATTGATGGCATATGGCCACAAAATACAAAATCACCAGAATATCCTCAAATAGACCTTGGTTCTGAGTCAGACATGGTCTCACTGAATTTTTAAACCAATTTGTCAAGTCTTGCAGGTCTATTGTGCCTGTAAGAGTTCAAATACTACTATTCTGCTTGCAATGCAGTGAAATCAAGAGCTGAACTTAAAAATATAGGTGATTGACACTATGCAGTGCCAATATGCTTGCAAGACTTGAATTTTGATTTGTTCTGAGTCAGACATGGCCCAACTGAATACTTAAAACCAATATGACAAGTTTTGCAAGTTTATTGTGCCTGTAAGAGCTCAAATACCATTATTCCACTGTTCGGGTAACTATTTTCCCTACTTGACCAGCAGGATAGTAATATTAGACCTCCAACAATCACAATATGCTTTTAAGACTTGTCATATTTGTTTGAATTACTTAGTGGGGCTATGTTGAGGTCAGTTCAAACCAATAATACTTAGTATTTGACATATTTCTCAAATTTCATGTGTGATATGGCTTTTTGAGGCTTCCTATATCAGTATATTGTGGGCATGTTGCCCAAAATCCAAAATCAACAAAATATTCTGAAATAAAAACCATGGTTCTGAGTCAGACATGGATTCAGTGAATACTTAAAACCAATTTGCAAGTCTTGCAGGAATATTGTGCCCGTAAGAGTTCAAGTACTACTATTCTGCTGATCAAGTACAGATTTCCATATATGTCCAGCAGAATAGTGGTATTAGACCTCCTACTGGCACAATGTGCTTTTATGACTTGTCATATTGGTTTTTATCACTTAGTTGGGCCATGTTGAGGTCAGTTCAAAACCAGTGATGGTTAGTATTTTATATATTTCTCAAATTTCTTGTGTGTAATGGCTATTTGTAGCTTCCTTCATCAGTATATTGATGGCATATGGCCACAAAATACAAAATCACCAGAATATCCTCAAATAGACCTTGGTTCTGAGTCAGACATGGTCCTATCAAGTATTTAATACCAATCAGTTAAGTATTGCAAACAAATGGGGCATATAAGAGACCTCATACCACTATTCTGCTTGCAATGCAGTGAAATCAAGAGCTGAACTTCAAAAGATAGGTGATTGACACTATGCAGTGCCAATATGCTGGCAAGACTTGAATTTTGATTTGTTCTGATTCAGACATAGTCCCACTCAATACTTAAAACCAATATGACAAGTCTTGCAAGTTTATTGTGCCTGTAAGAGCTCAAATACCATTATTTGACTGTTCGGGTAACTATTTCGCTACTTGACCAGCAGAATTGTCATATTTGTTTGAATTACTTAGTGGGGCTATGTTGAGGTCAGTTCAAACCAATAATACTTAGTATTTGACATATTTCTCAAA
>JAXDRA010001073.1:0-19950 GCA_034190875.2 Urechis unicinctus
ATCATTTTCAGTTGGAAATATCACTATCAGTTGGCTGTATCATTATCCATTGGAGGTATCATTATCAGGTGGTGGTATCATGACTGGGCGACTGGTGAGTTATATTGAAGATATTGCCCCTCACCTCGCTTTGGTGTGCTTGGTTGATAGATAGGTATAAGAATGCATTAATAGTTAACTTTCCCCGTTGATAAGTTTACCCCAAAGTTGACAAACCCTATTCAGCAGATACTACCTTGGTCAATTCATCCTATTATGTGGTATTATGTGTATTTCTTATGGAATCCATCTCGTTCTGGATGAATAATACACTTGAAAGTCGAGAATGCTGTCATAACCATTTTAGCTGGGAGGGGGATTATCATCAAGTAGAATTAACTCAACTACGAGTTACGTGATTACCAATAACCGTATTATCACTTGTCCATATATTACATTGTCTATGACAGTCACACTCCAAACAGAGCCATATGTTAGTTTCTGACAATATTCAAATTAAAACACGGAGCAAATCTGCACGCAGCTTAGACAAATAGAATAGGCCAACATTATGGGAAAATATGCGACGCACATTCCTCACATATACAGTGTTTCAGAATTCATTAAAAGAATGCTTTGACTTATAATAAACAGAAACAAAGCTCATTGATTCAATAAATACATTGAAAACTATTAAATCCTTTGCAACAATTTTATATTAATCCACTGAAGGGCACAAATAATTTTTTTTTGAGAAATATCAATGATATTGACATTGTCATTAGTTGTTTAAATTTATCAAGTCTAGGCCAGGATGATAAAGACAGCAAAATGTTAAATATGCAGATACAAATATTGTTCTCCGTTTGGACATGTTTTCAACCTATCATCAAAACACACAACGCCAGGCTATAAATACTCATATGTTTGTGATAAACTTTGAAATAAGTAGCTAAAACGTCATGCGTCTAGAACATTCCAGGTCAAACATTATCATGGCGTTATCACAGTGACATCAGCAATATATACAGAGAACATATCAGTACCGCAACAAAACCTCACCATCAAAAAAAGTAACCGCTAATTCCCTCATTTGCCATCTCTAAAAAAAAACCTAAGATTTTACACTTTTTGGTGTTGAAACGAAAGCTCTCAGAAAAAGGAAAGGAAACGATAACTTGCGCTGGACTTGCGAAACTGACTGGTCAGAAAAGAACGTCGAACTGGTGAGAAAGCCCCGTTTCAGCTATCAGACATACTCGGGAAGGTTCAAAATATGTCAAAAATAAACAAAAAACTTGGCATCCTCAGCTCAAGTGGTCCGTCCCTGTTGAAAAGCCTGCATCCGGCTTATTAACTTTTAAAGTGTGTAGGTTTCGTGGTACCACCAAATCTAACGCTTACGGCATCTGTGTAGAGCACAATTTGTTCAGTATCACCAGGTTTTGCAAGCTTCCATTACTGTGAACCACAACGATATTTTCATAAATATTCATTTATATCAGATGAACTGAACGAAAATGGCCATCGTCGAAAATAGTCGACTGTGATGTTCCTACCGACATTTGTGTGGTCATAGTGTTTCTGTTCAAGAAACCCTTGCAAAAGCTAAATGATATGTGAATGGCTCAATATAATCTCTGACGGAACTCTCAAGTCGGCATGCTCCCTTATTACTGCCTGATGGTATTAACTGTTAACCAAGTACACTCTAAAAGGTCCTCCATAAAGACATATTTGAGGATAATCCGTCAATATGAAATCAATTAACGATATAGGGATAGGAAAAATATCTGGCCTATGTTTGGTCCTCATAAAGGAACTTTCACAACTTGGTTGTCAGACCGACCAAGAGATTGAACATTTCTTCACAATGCATACTATTCTAGAAACGTTGTTCCCTACACCTACTAATCGCCTATTTACCTAATACAGAGAGCCCTACAAACATGGATTCATCTGACTGACCAGCTATGGAAAGATGGCATCTGATAAAAATGAGTCAATGAAGGCACAGAGTTGACGGTCACCTGGTCATGAATGTGGCACTTGTGACCGTAGCGGACATGCACAATTATATCAGATACATTATGATGGTGATCTCATCGTGACGGGGTAAAGAAACGCGCTGCAGCGAACATCTTAGATAATCATAATGTTAACATTTGCCTCCTCATGCTAGTCACGAACATAGACCAATATAGTATATTTTATTAGAACAGACATAATATTGAGTCTTGATATTGACGAGCATAAAACGAAATTTATATATCAATTAAACACTAATGTGTTACATACTGTTTTAGTAACACTCTGTGCTTCAAATTTTACATTTAACAAGAATCAAGAAAGACTTCAAAAGCAACAAAAGACCAGTTGGCAAGATGGGGGAACGTGTTGACAAGACCCGGCTAGCAAACGCAAATGAGCTGTATAATATCTATTAAGAGAGAGTGCAGCTCGCAGGAGTCTAGCGCAGCCACCTGTATGGCGGCTCAGTTTGCACTTGGCCAGCCAGCAGGCGACGGCAAATGAAGGCCTGATAGGCCCCGCCTAGTCAACTATGGTTACGAAGCAGTCATAGGCGACCGCAAGAGGAACTCACCTATAAGCTTAAGATTAGAGCATTTGAGAAAAAGCAGTTCGACCTCCGAGAGGTAAGTAGAACCATTAACTGCCGATTCATAATAAATGGGCTGCAGGTCCTTGACGACCCACCTGGAAGTCCAGAGGGGATACCCCAGGTTGCTAAACTTGAAATGTTCTAGGGTGGTATAGTCGAAGTGACGGGGGAGGCTAGAGCCCAATTAGGAGAAGCGAAATGGTGGTTCTCAGTGGCGTCTTGAGGTTTCCGAGCTACTGACAGAGACAGTATGGGCTAAGATTGCGAAGGAAGCCAAACCCGGGAAAGCACCAGGTCCCGATGGGTTTGCATCTACTGGTAGAAGAGGATTCCATGGGGCAAACAAGGCCCTCAAAGTCATCGTCACAGGTTTTCTGTCCGATGACTTACCAATACCTGAGTGGCTCTGTGAAGGCAGAAGTACTCTCATCTAATGCGCGTAATGCGAGATATCCGACAATAGCATGACTAACCACCATGTACGAATTCCTGACAAGCGTCATGGCAAAGTACCTTACCACCTTCCTGATTCAGGAAAAAGTATTCCCATTCAATCAGCGTGCGTCAAGGAAGGGACGGAGAGGGACTTGCAAGTCATGCAGTATGACTTCAAGAAAGCGTACGACAAAGTCCCACACACATGGTTGCTGGAGGCGTGCAAAGGGCTTGGATTGGTTGGGTGGTTTACTCGCACACTCATGCAGATTTTTGGTAAGTAGCAGTCTCAGTATTTTGTGATGGAGGGGAGACAGATGATGGAAACAGCGGAGATAAATTACAAATAAGCATTCAAACCTATAAACGCAATCGACGAACTAATCTTAGTTTTTTGACGAAATTATCAAGCCACTTCCTGAATCTTACAATTCGATATTGGATTTTGTGATTTGCGTCTAATTGATTCAAAAGTATCTAAGCATGCAGACTTTCTACTCGATCCTTTCATTGATAATGAAACAATAATAAATCAAATCAGGTAGTGCCATCATAATCAGGTGGAGGTATCATTTTCAGTTGGAAATATCACTATCAGGTGGAGGTATCATTTTCAGTTGGAAATATCACTATCAGTTGGCTGTATCATTATCCATTGGAGGTATCATTATCAGGTGGTGGTATCATGACTGGGCGACTGGTGAGTTATATTGAAGATATTGCCCCTCACCTCGCTTTGGTGTGCTTGGTTGATAGATAGGTATAAGAATGCATTAATAGTTAACTTTCCCCGTTGATAAGTTTACCCCAAAGTTGACAAACCCTATTCAGCAGATACTACCTTGGTCAATTCATCCTATTATGTGGTATTATGTGTATTTCTTATGGAATCCATCTCGTTCTGGATGAATAATACACTTGAAAGTCGAGAATGCTGTCATAACCATTTTAGCTGGGAGGGGTATTATCATCAAGTAGAATTAACTCAACTACGAGTTACGTGATTACCAATAACCGTATTATCACTTGTCCATATATTACATTGTCTATGACAGTTCACTCCAAACAGAGCCATATCATGTTAGTTTCTGACAATATTCAAATTAAAACACGGAGCAAATCTGCACGCAGCTTAGACAAATAGAATAGGCCAACATTATGGGAAAATATGCGACGCACATTCCTCACATATACAGTGTTTCAGAATTCATTAAAAGAATGCTTTGACTTATAATAAACAGAAACAAAGCTCATTGATTCAATAAATACATTGAAAACTATTAAATCCTTTGCAACAATTTTATATTAATCCACTGAAGGGCACAAATAATTTTTTTTTGAGAAATATCAATGATATTGACATTGTCATTAGTTGTTTAAATTTATCAGGTCTAGGCCAGGATGATAAAGACAGCAAAATGTTAAATATGCAGATACAAATATGTGTTCTCCCGTTTGGACATGTTTTCAACCTATCATCAAAACACACAACGCCAGGCTATAAATACTCATATGTTTGTGATAAACTTTGAAATAAGTAGCTAAAACGTCATGCGTCTAGAACATTCCAGGTCAAACATTATCATGGCGTTATCACAGTGACATCAGCAATATATACAGAGAACATATCAGTACCGCAACAAAACCTCACCATCAAAAAAAGTAACCGCTAATTCCCTCATTTGCCATCTCCTAAAAAAAACCTAAGATTTTACACTTTTTGGTGTTGAAACGAAAGCTCTCAGAAAAAGGAAAGGAAACGATAACTTGCGCTGGACTTGCGAAACTGACTGGTCAGAAAAGAACGTCGAACTGGTGAGAAAGCCCCGTTTCAGCTATCAGACATACTCGGGAAGGTTCAAAATATGTCAAAAATAAACAAAAAAAACTTGGCATCCTCAGCTCAAGTGGTCCGTCCCTGTTGAAAAGCCTGCATCCGGCTTATTATTTTTAAAGTGTGTAGGTTTCGTGGTACCACCAAATCTAACGCTTACGGCATCTGTGTAGAGCACAATTTGTTCAGTATCACCAGGTTTTGCAAGCTTCCATTACTGTGAACCACAACGATATTTTCATAAATATTCATTTATATCAGATGAACTGAACGAAAATGGCCATCGTCGAAAATAGTCGACTGTGATGTTCCTACCGACATTTGTGTGGTCATAGTGTTTCTGTTCAAGAAACCCTTGCAAAAGCTAAATGATATGTGAATGGCTCAATATAATCTCTGACGGAACTCTCAAGTCGGCATGCTCCCTTATTACTGCCTGATGGTATTAACTGTTAACCAAGTACACTCTAAAAGGTCCTCCATAAAGACATATTTGAGGATAATCCGTCAATATGAAATCAATTAACGATATAGGGATAGGAAAAATATCTGGCCTATGTTTGGTCCTCATAAAGGAACTTTCACAACTTGGTTGTCAGACCGACCAAGAGATTGAACATTTCTTCACAATGCATACTATTCTAGAAACGTTGTTCCCTACACCTACTAATCGCCTATTTACCTAATACAGAGAGCCCTACAAACATGGATTCATCTGACTGACCAGCTATGGAAAGATGGCATCTGATAAAAATGAGTCAATGAAGGCACAGAGTTGACGGTCACCTGGTCATGAATGTGGCACTTGTGACCGTAGCGGACATGCACAATTATATCAGATACATTATGATGGTGATCTCATCGTGACGGGGTAAAGAAACGCGCTGCAGCGAACATCTTAGATAATCATAATGTTAACATTTGCCTCCTCATGCTAGTCACGAACATAGACCAATATAGTATATTTTATTAGAACAGACATAATATTGAGTCTTGATATTGACGAGCATAAAACGAAATTTATATATCAATTAAACACTAATGTGTTACATACTGTTTTAGTAACACTCTGTGCTTCAAATTTTACATTTAACAAGAATCAAGAAAGACTTCAAAGCAACAAAAGACCAGTTGGCAAGATGGGGGAACGTGTTGACAAGACCCGGCTAGCAAACGCAAATGAGCTGTATAATATCTATTAAGAGAGAGTGCAGCTCGCAGGAGTCTAGCGCAGCCACCTGTATGGCGGCTAAGTTTGCACTTGGCCAGCCAGCAGGCGACGGCAAATGAAGGCCTGATAGGCCCCGCCTAGTCAACTATGGTTACGAAGCAGTCATAGGCGACCGCAAGAGGAACTCACCTATAAGCTTAAGATTAGAGCATTTGAGAAAAAGCAGTTCGACCTCCGAGAGGTAAGTAGAACCATTAACTGCCGAGTCATAATAAATGGGCTGCAGGTCCTTGACGACCCACCTGGAAGTCCAGAGGGGATACCCCAGGTTGCTAAACTTGAAATGTTCTAGGGTGGTATAGTCGAAGTGACGGGGGAGGCTAGAGCCCAATTAGGAGAAGCGAAACGGTGGTTCTCAGTGGCGTCTTGAGGTTTCCGAGCTACTGACAGAGACAGTATGGGCTAAGATTGCGAAGGAAGCCAAACCCGGGAAAGCACCAGGTCCCGATGGGGTTTGCATCTACTGGTAGAAGAGGATTCCATGGGGCAAACAAGGCCCTCAAAGTCATCGTCACAGGTTTTCTGTCCGATGACTTACCAATACCTGAGTGGCTCTGTGAAGGCAGAAGTACTCTCATCTAATGCGCGTAATGCGAGATATCCGACAATAGCATGACTAACCACCATGTACGAATTCCTGACAAGCGTCATGGCAAAGTACCTTACCACCTTCCTGATTCAGGAAAAAGTATTCCCATTCAATCAGCGTGCGTCAAGGAAGGGACGAAGAGGGACTTGCAAGTCATGCAGTATGACTTCAAGAAAGCGTACGACAAAGTCCCACACACATGGTTGCTGGAGGCGTGCAAAGGGCTTGGATTGGTTGGGTGGTTTACTCGCACACTCATGCAGATTTTTGGTAAGTAGCAGTCTCAGTATTTTGTGATGGAGGGGAGACAGATGATGGAAACAGCGGAGATAAATTACAAATAAGCATTCAAACCTATAAACGCAATCGACGAACTAATCTTAGTTTTTTCGACGAAATTATCAAGCCACTTCCTGAATCTTACAATTCGATATTGATTTTGTAATTTGCGTCTAATTGATTCAAAAGTATCTAAGCATGCAGTATCGATCCATTCATTGTGAGTTTTTGAAATATCACTATCAGTTGGCTCATCATTATCATTGAGTAGGGGAGACAGATGATGGAAACAGCGGAGATAAATTACAAATAAGCATTCAAACCTATAAACGCAATCGACGAACTAATCTTAGTTAGTTTTTCGACGACTCAAGCCACTTCCTGAATCTTACAATTCGATATTTGATTTTGTAATTTGCGCGTAATTGATTCAAGTATCTAAGCATGCAGACTTTCTACTCGATCCTTTCATTGATAATGAAACAATAATAAATCAAATCAGGTAGTGCCATCATAATCAGGTGGTGGAGGTATCATTTTCAGTGGAAATATCACTATCAGTGTGGAGGTATCATTTTCAGTTGGAAATATCACTATCAGTTGGCTGTATCATTATCCATTGGAGGTATCATTATCAGGTGGTGGTATCATGACTGGGCGACTGGTGAGTTATATTGAAGATATTGCCCCTCACCTCGCTTTGGTGTGCTTGGTTGATAGATAGGTATAAGAATGCATTAATAGTTAACTTTCCCCGTTGAAGTTTTACCCCAAAGTTGACAAACCCTATTCAGCAGATACTACCTTGGTCAATTCATCCTATTATGTGGTATTATGTGTATTTCTTATGGAATCCATCTCGTTCTGGATGAATAATACACTTGAAAGTCGAGAATGCTGTCATAACCATTTTAGCTGGGAGGGGATTATTATCATCAAGTAGAATTAACTCAACTACGAGTTACGTGATTACCAATAACCGTATTATCACTTGTCCATATATTACATTGTCTATGACAGTTCACTCCACTCATATCATGTTAGTTTCTGACAATATTCAAATTAAAACACGGAGCAAATCTGCACGCAGCTTAGACAAATAGAATAGGCCAACATTATGGGAAAATATGCGACGCACATTCCTCACATATACAGTGTTTCAGAATTCATTAAAAGAATGCTTTGACTTATAATAAACAGAAACAAAGCTCATTGATTCAATAAATACATTGAAAACTATTAAATCCTTTGCAACAATTTTATATTAATCCACTGAAGGGCACAAATAATTTTTTTTTGAGAAATATCAATGATATTGACATTGTCATTAGTTGTTTAAATTTATCAGGTCTAGGCCAGGATGATAAAGACAGCAAAATGTTAAATATGCAGATACAAATATTGTTCTGCCGTTTGGACATGTTTTCAACCTATCATCAAAACACACAACGCCAGGCTATAAATACTCATATGTTTGTGATAAACTTTGAAATAAGTAGCTAAAACGTCATGCGTCTAGAACATTCCAGGTCAAACATTATCATGGCGTTATCACAGTGACATCAGCAATATATACAGAGAACATATCAGTACCGCAACAAAACCTCACCATCAAAAAAAGTAACCGCTAATTCCCTCATTTGCCATCTCCTAAAAAAAACCTAAGATTTTACACTTTTTGGTGTTGAAACGAAAGCTCTCAGAAAAAGGAAAAGGAAACGATAACTTGCGCTGGACTTGCGAAACTGACTGGTCAGAAAAGAACGTCGAACTGGTGAGAAAGCCCCGTTTCAGCTATCAGACATACTCGGGAAGGTTCAAAATATGTCAAAAATAAAAAAAAAAAACTTGGCATCCTCAGCTCAAGTGGTCCGTCCCTGTTGAAAAGCCTGCATCCGGCTTATTAACTTTTAAAGTGTGTAGGTTTCGTGGTACCACCAAATCTAACGCTTACGGCATCTGTGTAGAGCACAATTTGTTCAGTATCACCAGGTTTTGCAAGCTTCCATTACTGTGAACCACAACGATATTTTCATAAATATTCATTTATATCAGATGAACTGAACGAAAATGGCCATCGTCGAAAATAGTCGACTGTGATGTTCCTACCGACATTTGTGTGGTCATAGTGTTTCTGTTCAAGAAACCCTTGCAAAAGCTAAATGATATGTGAATGGCTCAATATAATCTCTGACGGAACTCTCAAGTCGGCATGCTCCCTTATTACTGCCTGATGGTATTAACTGTTAACCAAGTACACTCTAAAAGGTCCTCCATAAAGACATATTTGAGGATAATCCGTCAATATGAAATCAATTAACGATATAGGGATAGGAAAAATATCTGGCCTATGTTTGGTCCTCATAAAGGAACTTTCACAACTTGGTTGTCAGACCGACCAAGAGATTGAACATTTCTTCACAATGCATACTATTCTAGAAACGTTGTTCCCTACACCTACTAATCGCCTATTTACCTAATACAGAGAGCCCTACAAACATGGATTCATCTGACTGACCAGCTATGGAAAGATGGCATCTGATAAAAATGAGTCAATGAAGGCACAGAGTTGACGGTCACCTGGTCATGAATGTGGCACTTGTGACCGTAGCGGACATGCACAATTATATCAGATACATTATGATGGTGATCTCATCGTGACGGGGTAAAGAAACGCGCTGCAGCGAACATCTTAGATAATCATAATGTTAACATTTGCCTCCTCATGCTAGTCACGAACATAGACCAATATAGTATATTTTATTAGAACAGACATAATATTGAGTCTTGATATTGACGAGCATAAAACGAAAATTTATATATATCAATTAAACACTAATGTGTTACATACTGTTTTAGTAACACTCTGTGCTTCAAATTTTACATTTAACAAGAATCAAGAAAGACTTCAAAAGCAACAAAAGACCAGTTGGCAAGATGGGGGAACGTGTTGACAAGACCCGGCTAGCAAACGCAAATGAGCTGTATAATATCTATTAAGAGAGAGTGCAGCTCGCAGGAGTCTAGCGCAGCCACCTGTATGGCGGCTAAGTTTGCACTTGGCCAGCCAGCAGGCGACGGCAAATGAAGGCCTGATAGGCCCCGCCTAGTCAACTATGGTTACGAAGCAGTCATAGGCGACCGCAAGAGGAACTCACCTATAAGCTTAAGATTAGAGCATTTGAGAAAAAGCAGTTCGACCTCCGAGAGGTAAGTAGAACCAACCATTAACTGCCGATTCATAATAAATGGGCTGCAGGTCCTTGACGACCCACCTGGAAGTCCAGAGGGGATACCCCAGGTTGCTAAACTTGAAATGTTCTAGGGTGGTATAGTCGAAGTGACGGGGGAGGCTAGAGCCCAATTAGGAGAAGCGAAACGGTGGTTCTCAGTGGCGTCTTGAGGTTTCCGAGCTACTGACAGAGACAGTATGGGCTAAGATTGCGAAGGAAGCCAAACCCGGGAAAGCACCAGGTCCCGATGGGATTTGCATCTACTGGTAGAAGAGGATTCCATGGGGCAAACAAGGCCCTCAAAGTCATCGTCACAGGTTTTCTGTCCGATGACTTACCAATACCTGAGTGGCTCTGTGAAGGCAGAAGTACTCTCATCTAATGCGCGTAATGCGAGATATCCGACAATAGCATGACTAACCACCATGTACGAATTCCTGACAAGCGTCATGGCAAAGTACCTTACCACCTTCCTGATTCAGGAAAAAGTATTTCCCATTCAATCAGCGTGCGTCAAGGAAGGGACGAAGAGGGACTTGCAAGTCATGCAGTATGACTTCAAGAAAGCGTACGACAAAGTCCCACACACATGGTTGCTGGAGGCGTGCAAAGGGCTTGGATTGGTTGGGTGGTTTACTCGCACACTCATGCAGATTTTTGGTAAGTAGCAGTCTCAGTATTTTGTGATGGAGGGGAGACAGATGATGGAAACAGCGGAGATAAATTACAAATAAGCATTCAAACCTATAAACGCAATCGACGAACTAATCTTAGTTTTTCGACGAAATTATCAAGCCACTTCCTGAATCTTACAATTCGATATTTGATTTTGTAATTTGCGTCTAATTGATTCAAAAGTATCTAAGCATGCAGACTTTCTACTCGATCGATCCATTCATTGATATGAAACAATAATAAATCAAATCAGGTAGTGCCATCATAATCAGGTGGAGGTATCATTTTCAGGTGGAAATATCACTATCAGGTGGAGGTATCATTTTTTCAGTTGGAAATATCACTATCAGTTGGCTGTATCATTATCCATTGGAGGTATCATTATCAGGTGGTGGTATCATGACTGGGCGACTGGTGAGTTATATTGAAGATATTGCCCCTCACCTCGCTTTGGTGTGCTTGGTTGATAGATAGGTATAAGAATGCATTAATAGTTAACTTTCCCCGTTGATGTTTACCCCAAAGTTGACAAACCCTATTCAGCAGATACTACCTTGGTCAATTCATCCTATTATGTGGTATTATGTGTATTTCTTATGGAATCCATCTCGTTCTGGATGAATAATACACTTGAAAGTCGAGAATGCTGTCATAACCATTTTAGCTGGGAGGGGGATTATCATCAAGTAGAATTAACTCAACTACGAGTTACGTGATTACCAATAACCGTATTATCACTTGTCCATATATTACATTGTCTATGACAGTTCACTCCATATCATGTTAGTTTCTGACAATATTCAAATTAAAACACGGAGCAAATCCTGCACGCAGCTTAGACAAATAGAATAGGCCAACATTATGGGAAAATATGCGACGCACATTCCTCACATATACAGTGTTTCAGAATTCATTAAAAGAATGCTTTGACTTATAATAAACAGAAACAAAGCTCATTGATTCAATAAATACATTGAAAACTATTAAATCCTTTGCAACAATTTTATATTAATCCACTGAAGGGCACAAATTTTTTTTTTTTGAGAAATATCAATGATATTGACATTGTCATTAGTTGTTTAAATTTATCAGGTCTAGGCCAGGATGATAAAGACAGCAAAATGTTAAATATGCAGATACAAATATTGTTCTCCCGTTTGGACATGTTTTCAACCTATCATCAAAACACACAACGCCAGGCTATAAATACTCATATGTTTGTGATAAACTTTGAAATAAGTAGCTAAAACGTCATGCGTCTAGAACATTCCAGGTCAAACATTATCATGGCGTTATCACAGTGACATCAGCAATATATACAGAGAACATATCAGTACAGTACCAACAACAAAACCTCACCATCAAAAAAAGTAACCGCTAATTCCCTCATTTGCCATCTCCTAAAAAAAAAACCTAAGATTTTACACTTTTTGGTGTTGAAACGAAAGCTCTCAAAAAAAAGGAAAGGAAACGATAACTTGCGCTGGACTTGCGAAACTGACTGGTCAGAAAAGTCGAACGTCGAACTGGTGAGAAAGCCCCGTTTCAGCTATCAGACATACTCGGGAAGGTTCAAAATATGTCAAAAATAAACAAAAAAAAAACTTGGCATCCTCAGCTCAAGTGGTCCGTCCCTGTTGAAAAGCCTGCATCCGGCTTATTAACTTTTAAAGTGTGTAGGTTTCGTGGTACCACCAAATCTAACGCTTACGGCATCTGTGTAGAGCACAATTTGTTCAGTATCACCAGGTTTTGCAAGCTTCCATTACTGTGAACCACAACGATATTTTCATAAATATTCATTTATATCAGATGAACTGAACGAAAATGGCCATCGTCGAAAATAGTCGACTGTGATGTTCCTACCGACATTTGTGTGGTCATAGTGTTTCTGTTCAAGAAACCCTTGCAAAAGCTAAATGATATGTGAATGGCTCAATATAATCTCTGACGGAACTCTCAAGTCGGCATGCTCCCTTATTACTGCCTGATGGTATTAACTGTTAACCAAGTACACTCTAAAAGGTCCTCCATAAAGACATATTTGAGGATAATCCGTCAATATGAAATCAATTAACGATATAGGGATAGGAAAAATATCTGGCCTATGTTTGGTCCTCATAAAGGAACTTTCACAACTTGGTTGTCAGACCGACCAAGAGATTGAACATTTCTTCACAATGCATACTATTGTAGAAACGTTGTTCCCTACACCTACTAATCGCCTATTTACCTAATACAGAGAGCCCTACAAACATGGATTCATCTGACTGACCAGCTATGGAAAGATGGCATCTGATAAAAATGAGTCAATGAAGGCACAGAGTTGACGGTCACCTGGTCATGAATGTGGCACTTGTGACCGTAGCGGACATGCACAATTATATCAGATACATTATGATGGTGATCTCATCGTGACGGGGTAAAGAAACGCGCTGCAGCGAACATCTTAGATAATCATAATGTTAACATTTGCCTCCTCATGCTAGTCACGAACATAGACCAATATAGTATATTTTATTAGAACAGACATAATATTGAGTCTTGATATTGACGAGCATAAAACGAAATTTATATATCAATTAAACACTAATGTGTTACATACTGTTTTAGTAACACTCTGTGCTTCAAATTTTACATTTAACAAGAATCAAGAAAGACTTCAAAAGCAACAAAAGACCAGTTGGCAAGATGGGGGGGAACGTGTTGACAAGACCCGGCTAGCAAACGCAAATGAGCTGTATAATATCTATTAAGAGAGAGTGCAGCTCGCAGGAGTCTAGCGCAGCCACCTGTATGGCGGCTAAGTTTGCACTTGGCCAGCCAGCAGGCGACGGCAAATGAAGGCCTGATAGGCCCCGCCTAGTCAACTATGGTTACGAAGCAGTCATAGGCGACCGCAAGAGGAACTCACCTATAAGCTTAAGATTAGAGCATTTGAGAAAAAGCAGTTCGACCTCCGAGAGGTAAGTAGAACCATTAACTGCCGATTCATAATAAATGGGCTGCAGGTCCTTGACGACCCACCTGGAAGTCCAGAGGGGATACCCCAGGTTGCTAAACTTGAAATGTTCTAGGGTGGTATAGTCGAAGTGACGGGGGAGGCTAGAGCCCAATTAGGAGAAGCGAAACGGTGGTTCTCAGTGGCGTCTTGAGGTTTCCGAGCTACTGACAGAGACAGTATGGGCTAAGATTGCGAAGGAAGCCAAACCCGGGAAAGCACCAGGTCCCGATGGGATTTGCATCTACTGGTAGAAGAGGATTCCATGGGGCAAACAAGGCCCTCAAAGTCATCGTCACAGTTTTTTTCTGTCCGATGACTTACCAATACCTGAGTGGCTCTGTGAAGGCAGAAGTACTCTCATCTAATGCGCGTAATGCGAGATATCCGACAATAGCATGACTAACCACCATGTACGAATTCCTGACAAGCGTCATGGCAAAGTACCTTACCACCTTCCTGATTCAGGAAAAAGTATTCCCATTCAATCAGCGTGCGTCAAGGAAGGGACGAAGAGGGACTTGCAAGTCATGCAGTATGACTTCAAGAAAGCGTACGACAAAGTCCCACACACATGGTTGCTGGAGGCGTGCAAAGGGCTTGGATTGGTTGGGTGGTTTACTCGCACACTCATGCAGATTTTTGGTAAGTAGCAGTCTCAGTATTTTGTGATGGAGGGGAGACAGATGATGGAAACAGCGGAGATAAATTACAAATAAGCATTCAAACCTATAAACGCAATCGACGAACTAATCTTAGTTTTTCGACGAAATTATCAAGCCACTTCCTGAATCTTACAATTCGATATTTGATTTTGTAATTTGCGTCTAATTGATTCAAAAGTATCTAAGCATGCAGACTTTCTACTCGATCCATTCATTGATATTGAAACAATAATAAATCAAATCAGGTAGTGCCATCATAATCAGGTGGAGGTATCATTTTCAGTGGAAATATCACTATCAGGTGGAGGTATCATTTTCAGTTGGAAATATCACTATCAGTTGGCTGTATCATTATCCATTGGAGGTATCATTATCAGGTGGTGGTATCATGACTGGGCGACTGGTGAGTTATATTGAAGATATTGCCCCTCACCTCGCTTTGGTGTGCTTGGTTGATAGATAGGTATAAGAATGCATTAAACTTTTAACTTTCCCGTTGATAAGTTTACCCCAAAGTTGACAAACCCTATTCAGCAGATACTACCTTGGTCAATTCATCCTATTATGTGGTATTATGTGTATTTCTTATGGAATCCATCTCGTTCTGGATGAATAATACACTTGAAAGTCGAGAATGCTGTCATAACCATTTTAGCTGGGAGGGGGATTATCATCAAGTAGAATTAACTCAACTACGAGTTACGTGATTACCAATAACCGTATTATCACTTGTCCATATATTACATTGTCTATGACAGTTCACTCAAACAGAGCCATGTTAGTTTCTGACAATATTCAAATTAAAACACGGAGCAAATCTGCACGCAGCTTAGACAAATAGAATAGGCCAACATTATGGGAAAATATGCGACGCACATTCCTCACATATACAGTGTTTCAGAATTCATTAAAAGAATGCTTTGACTTATAATAAACAGAAACAAAGCTCATTGATTCAATAAATACATTGAAAACTATTAAATCCTTTGCAACAATTTTATATTAATCCACTGAAGGGCACTAATTTTTTTTTTGAGAAATATCAATGATATTGACATTGTCATTAGTTGTTTAAATTTATCAAGTCTAGGCCAGGATGATAAAGACAGCAAAATGTTAAATATGCAGATACAAATATTGTTCTCCCGTTTGGACATGTTTTCAACCTATCATCAAAACACACAACGCCAGGCTATAAATACTCATATGTTTGTGATAAACTTTGAAATAAGTAGCTAAAACGTCATGCGTCTAGAACATTCCAGGTCAAACATTATCATGGCGTTATCACAGTGACATCAGCAATATATACAGAGAACATATCAGTACCGCAACAAAACCTCACCATCAAAAAAAGTAACCGCTAATTCCCTCATTTGCCATCTCCTAAAAAAAACCTAAGATTTTACACTTTTTGGTGTTGAAACGAAAGCTCTCAGAAAAAGGAAAGGAAACGATAACTTGCGCTGGACTTGCGAAACTGACTGGTCAGAAAAGAACGTCGAACTGGTGAGAAAGCCCCGTTTCAGCTATCAGACATACTCGGGAAGGTTCAAAATATGTCAAAAATAAACAAAAAAAACTTGGCATCCTCAGCTCAAGTGGTCCGTCCCTGTTGAAAAGCCTGCATCCGGCTTATTAACTTTTAAAGTGTGTAGGTTTCGTGGTACCACCAAATCTAACGCTTACGGCATCTGTGTGTGTAGAGCACAATTTGTTCAGTATCACCAGGTTTTGCAAGCTTCCATTACTGTGAACCACAACGATATTTTCATAAATATTCATTTATATCAGATGAACTGAACGAAAATGGCCATCGTCGAAAATAGTCGACTGTGATGTTCCTACCGACATTTGTGTGGTCATAGTGTTTCTGTTCAAGAAACCCTTGCAAAAGCTAAATGATATGTGAATGGCTCAATATAATCTCTGACGGAACTCTCAAGTCGGCATGCTCCCTTATTACTGCCTGATGGTATTAACTGTTAACCAAGTACACTCTAAAAGGTCCTCCATAAAGACATATTTGAGGATAATCCGTCAATATGAAATCAATTAACGATATAGGGATAGGAAAAATATCTGGCCTATGTTTGGTCCTCATAAAGGAACTTTCACAACTTGGTTGTCAGACCGACCAAGAGATTGAACATTTCTTCACAATGCATACTATTGTAGAAACGTTGTTCCCTACACCTACTAATCGCCTATTTACCTAATACAGAGAGCCCTACAAACATGGATTCATCTGACTGACCAGCTATGGAAAGATGGCATCTGATAAAAATGAGTCAATGAAGGCACAGAGTTGACGGTCACCTGGTCATGAATGTGGCACTTGTGACCGTAGCGGACATGCACAATTATATCAGATACATTATGATGGTGATCTCATCGTGACGGGGTAAAGAAACGCGCTGCAGCGAACATCTTAGATAATCATAATGTTAACATTTGCCTCCTCATGCTAGTCACGAACATAGACCAATATAGTATATTTTATTAGAACAGACATAATATTGAGTCTTGATATTGACGAGCATAAAAAAAAAATTTATATATCAATTAAACACTAATGTGTTACATACTGTTTTAGTAACACTCTGTGCTTCAAATTTTACATTTAACAAGAATCAAGAAAGACTTCAAAAGCAACAAAAGACCAGTTGGCAAGATGGGGGAACGTGTTGACAAGACCCGGCTAGCAAACGCAAATGAGCTGTATAATATCTATTAAGAGAGAGTGCAGCTCGCAGGAGTCTAGCGCAGCCACCTGTATGGCGGCTAAGTTTGCACTTGGCCAGCCAGCAGGCGACGGCAAATGAAGGCCTGATAGGCCCCGCCTAGTCAACTATGGTTACGAAGCAGTCATAGGCGACCGCAAGAGGAACTCACCTATAAGCTTAAGATTAGAGCATTTGAGAAAAAGCAGTTCGACCTCCGAGAGGTAAGTAGAACCATTAACTGCCGATTCATAATAAATGGGCTGCAGGTCCTTGACGACCCACCTGGAAGTCCAGAGGGGATACCCCAGGTTGCTAAACTTGAAATGTTCTAGGGTGGTATAGTCGAAGTGACGGGGGAGGCTAGAGCCCAATTAGGAGAAGCGAAACGGTGGTTCTCAGTGGCGTCTTGAGGTTTCCGAGCTACTGACAGAGACAGTATGGGCTAAGATTGCGAAGGAAGCCAAACCCGGGAAAGCACCAGGTCCCGATGGGATTTGCATCTACTGGTAGAAGAGGATTCCATGGGGCAAACAAGGCCCTCAAAGTCATCGTCACAGGTTTTCTGTCCGATGACTTACCAATACCTGAGTGGCTCTGTGAAGGCAGAAGTACTCTCATCTAATGCGCGTAATGCGAGATATCCGACAATAGCATGACTAACCACCATGTACGAATTCCTGACAAGCGTCATGGCAAAGTACCTTACCACCTTCCTGATTCAGGAAAAAGTATTCCCATTCAATCAGCGTGCGTCAAGGAAGGGACGAAGAGGGACTTGCAAGTCATGCAGTATGACTTCAAGAAAGCGTACGACAAAGTCCCACACACATGGTTGCTGGAGGCGTGCAAAGGGCTTGGATTGGTTGGGTGGTTTACTCGCACACTCATGCAGATTTTTGGTAAGTAGCAGTCTCAGTATTTTGTGATGGAGGGGAGACAGATGATGGAAACAGCGGAGATAAATTACAAATAAGCATTCAAACCTATAAACGCAATCGACGAACTAATCTTAGTTTTTCGACGAAATTATCAAGCCACTTCCTGAATCTTACAATTCGATATTTGATTTTGTAATTTGCGTCTAATTGATTCAAAAGTATCTAAGCATGCAGACTTTCTACTCGATCCATTCATTGATATTGAAACAATAATAAATCAAATCAGGTAGTGCCATCATAATCAGGTGGAGGTATCATTTTCAGGTGGAAATATCACTATCAGGTGGAGGTATCATTTTCAGTTGGAAATATCACTATCAGTTGGCTGTATCATTATCCATTGGAGGTATCATTATCAGGTGGTGGTATCATGACTGGGCGACTGGTGAGTTATATTGAAGATATTGCCCCTCACCTCGCTTTGGTGTGCTTGGTTGATAGATAGGTATAAGAATGCATTAATAGTTAACTTTCCCCGTTGATGTTTACCCCAAAGTTGACAAACCCTATTCAGCAGATACTACCTTGGTCAATTCATCCTATTATGTGGTATTATGTGTATTTCTTATGGAATCCATCTCGTTCTGGATGAATAATACACTTGAAAGTCGAGAATGCTGTCATAACCATTTTAGCTGGGAGGGGGATTATCATCAAGTAGAATTAACTCAACTACGAGTTACGTGATTACCAATAACCGTATTATCACTTGTCCATATATTACATTGTCTATGACAGTTCACTCCAAACAGAGCCATATCATGTTAGTTTCTGACAATATTCAAATTAAAACACGGAGCAAATCTGCACGCAGCTTAGACAAATAGAATAGGCCAACATTATGGGAAAATATGCGACGCACATTCCTCACATATACAGTGTTTCAGAATTCATTAAAAGAATGCTTTGACTTATAATAAACAGAAACAAAGCTCATTGATTCAATAAATACATTGAAAACTATTAAATCCTTTGCAACAATTTTATATTAATCCACTGAAGGGCACTAATTTTTTTTTTGAGAAATATCAATGATATTGACATGTGTCATTAGTTGTTTAAATTTATCAAGTCTAGGCCAGGATGATAAAGACAGCAAAATGTTAAATATGCAGATACAAATATTGTTCTCCCGTTTGGACATGTTTTCAACCTATCATCAAAACACACAACGCCAGGCTATAAATACTCATATGTTTGTGATAAACTTTGAAATAAGTAGCTAAAACGTCATGCGTCTAGAACATTCCAGGTCAAACATTATCATGGCGTTATCACAGTGACATCAGCAATATATACAGAGAACATATCAGTACCGCAACAAAACCTCACCATCAAAAAAAGTAACCGCTAATTCCCTCATTTGCCATCTCCTAAAAAAAACCTAAGATTTTACACTTTTTGGTGTTGAAACGAAAGCTCTCAGAAAAAGGAAAGGAAACGATAACTTGCGCTGGACTTGCGAAACTGACTGGTCAGAAAAGAACGTCGAACTGGTGAGAAAGCCCCGTTTCAGCTATCAGACATACTCGGGAAGGTTCAAAATATGTCAAAAATAAAAAAAAAAAACTTGGCATCCTCAGCTCAAGTGGTCCGTCCCTGTTGAAAAGCCTGCATCCGGCTTATTAACTTTTAAAGTGTGTAGGTTTCGTGGTACCACCAAATCTAACGCTTACGGCATCTGTGTAGAGCACAATTTGTTCAGTATCACCAGGTTTTGCAAGCTTCCATTACTGTGAACC
>JAXDRA010001074.1:0-11022 GCA_034190875.2 Urechis unicinctus
GTTTCTTTTAATTATTATTTGGAATGTATGTTTGAAGAGTTCAAATTTGGTGGGTGGTCATTTATGGCTAAGATAGTCAGAGAGTAACATCAACATGACGGATGCGTATAGCAGGTGGTCTGTTTTAAAAGACAAGTTACAGATGCATGCACAACTAACACGAGAACTGAGAGACAATAAGATCTATAGACAAATTAGTATAAATCAACAGCGCTTGATGGAGTATGGTTACGATTCTGATACGGCTCTTAGTAAAGCGATCGAAGCTAGAGAGTGTTTAATGGATCGGCAGTTAACTGCGTTCGTGTCTGAAGATGAGGTAGATTAATGTAATTATAAATATCTGCTTATAAATATCGGTTAACAACAAGTTTACTGGTAGTAGAGTTTGAATCTTTAAAGCGACGACATGGATACTTGTGTAGAATGTGACGAATGTCAGATAGTCGCTGAGACTCAACAACCATATAGACCCAAGTCACCTGCTCAGGGTAAACACAGAACCCTGAGGTTACGGCGTTGTCCTCTGTGTCAATGTGGGTTTGTAACGAAGGCGCTTTTGACCCAACACTTGAAATATCACTGTAATTATAAGCTCTACATATACAATCGAAACTTAAGGAAAACAACAGGCACAACAAAGCAGAGCAAGGTTGTGACGTAATCGGAAAGCTTAACTTCCACGTTCGAAGAACCTCACAACCCCGGTGTGCGTGTGTGTGTGTGCGTGATTTACCGGATCTGAAATTAATTACTACAGCTAAATCAATTCGTCACGTGATCATGAAAAAAGCGCTGACATCAGCTAAATTAAGTCGACACGTGATCATGAAAAACCCCTTACATT
Organism: Urechis unicinctus; assembly: GCA_034190875.2. Lineage (NCBI taxonomy): Eukaryota > Metazoa > Annelida > Polychaeta > Xenopneusta > Urechidae > Urechis > Urechis unicinctus. Next base: position 848 of record JAXDRA010001074.1, read on the forward strand.
AGATCGATCAGGGGATAAATAAGCGAACACGGACAGCTTTTTGTTTCATTCAGGATGGCAGAGGAGAACGGCGAGTAGTGTGATTACATTGACGGACCGTTGTATACCAGTCGTCGTAGTGGTCGCTTTCAAATTTCACAGTGGTGTAGTAACCCAGATGATTTGATCAATGGTTTACACATTCGCGATCGATGGAGCGGACATCAAATAAAATTACCCTCAAATGCCTTTCTCAGAAGCGGGACGGCTCTTACATCACTCACCTTATCGTTGATTGACGCGGAAGCTGGCCAATCGGACGTTGATACGGAAGAAACCATTAGTGACGATGTAATTGGTCGAGTGAAAGCCCCAGTCCCCTATATTGAAATTACCCGTGAAAGCGTGACCATGTGCTTTGATAGTTTCAATTGGTGGCAGCTCATAAAAGCTTACCAAGACCTATCAGCACGCGCACAAAAAATGGATGACCAAGGAACGTCGCCTGATGGGTGGGATATGATAATTAGCCTTTACAGTGATTTGATGAAGCCATTGTTATCTGACATAGCTCAAGAACCATGCGTCGTGTGTGGAACGGGCGTATGTCAAGCCGAGAACCAACAAAAGATGTATTCACATTGCGTTGGAAGAGCCTTGGATAAGGTGGACGAACATCACGTCACTTTATTATGGCGCTTGTTGTGTGAGCAACACAATTCGACTGAACTGTGTCGTTGGCTCTCTAGAGAGTATCGACGTACCATGTTAGGTTTTTGTGTGACCACCGAACACTGGTCTAAAGTCTTAATGGGGGAACCTTATAACTGTAAATATAATAAAATTATTAGACGTATGAATATATATGATTGGTGATTGAATAAAAAGTGATGATATACTTTAATTGAATTTCTTTTTGAGTTCTACTTATCACGACACTATTTACCTATCCTATCTATAAAAAGATTGGGGAACTGTGAATGATAACTCAGTATAAGAATGGATCGAGCCTTAAAACACCCCTTTAGTTGCGTGATAGCTGGTCCGAGCGGCTGTGGAAAAACTTACTTTGTGAGTGAGTTAATCAAAGGTAGTCACATTGAGCCACCACCCGACCGAATCGTGTGGTGTTTCGGATAGTGGCAAACCATGTACACTCAACTACCGCACGTGGAATTTGTAGATGGATTGAATTTTGAGACAGATCCTCAACAAAGAACATTGTTGATCATCGATGATTTGATGGAAGAAACTGACGAACGCGTCACTCGCCTATTCACCAAAGGGAGTCACCATGGCAATCTTAGCGTGTTGTATTTAGTAAAAAATTTATTCGGAAAGAATAAAGAACATCGAACAATCAGTTTGAACGCTCATTATTTAGTGGTATTTAAGAACCCTCGGGACGCTTCACAAATCATGCATTTAGCCAAACAAATGTACCCGCGAAACATCAAGTATGTACAAGAAGCCTTTTCGGATGCTACTTCGCAACCTCACGGTTTTTTGTTTATCGATTTGAAACAGGCAACACCAGATCACTTACGGCTACGAACTGACATACTACGACCCAATCAAGTTGTATACCTACAGAAATAAATACCGTCGATCATCAGACGACCGCCATTCTTATCGTTAGACATAGATCATGGCAGAGCGTCTCAGAAAACACGCTGATACATTACGAGTGATGGCTAAAGCCAAACCCCCTGTAAATAGGGCTTTGATTCACACGGCTGACAAAGAATTGATAAATTGTCTATGTGAATGTGCACTCAATGTTTTAAAAGGAAACGTATCCTTGACTTCAGTTCAGAAGCGTAAATTAGCCCGATACAAACAAGGTCTGCGCCCTTTGATCTCACCTAAAACTAACGTCAAGAAAGAAAACAGTATTACAAACCGGTGGTTTCTCCCGGCGTTATTAGGACCTATTTTAGGTATCGCTGGTCCGTTGTTGGGCAAACTATTGGGCTAAAATTATGACTAAGAAAATGATGTTGGTTGATCCCCGGGTACTGTCAAGTGGGCTTTACGATCAAGCTCCCACTGTCGACGTGTTTTATCCAACTTGGATGCGGAGATGAGGGATGTCCTGAATCGTAGTGATTTATCGGAGGAGGCTAAAGTAGAATCTTATAACCAAATTTTAACAAAACACCGCGAGTATTACCGCCAGCACAGAACCCCGACACCTCACACGGCCTTAGCTAATACCCCGCCCCACACACCCAAACAAGAAGATGTGTCTATTGCGGAAGTTGTAGAAACCATCCCTGATAAATTTCAGAAAAAAGGGCGTTTGCTATTAGAACGAGGGGAATTAACGATTAAAGGACAAGCCGTTAGTGGGACTAACGTGGCGGATTTGGTTAACGATGTGTTGAGACGACGTAAACACTTTGAACCAGAGGGTTGGAAAAGATTTGCTGAAGCATTGCGAGACTCCAACATTCCTCAAGATTTAGTAGGTCACCCCGATCGATGGAACTATATCCGACACGGTGCGATGCAAATAGATAAAAGACCTGGTGAGGAGGAGCCTGTAATACAAAATTGGATGTCATGGAGAAGTTAAGTGTGTATTTCGACCCTGAGGCACCGGCCGTGTATGGAGGGGTGCAGCCATTGGTTAGAGCTACGAAACTCAAAACAAAGGCAGTCAGACAATGGTTGGGCGAGCAAGATGCCTATACATTACATATATTACCCCTATCTGCGCGTTGTTTAAGGACAAATATAAAGAATTATATAATAGCGTTTCTTACAACGAATCTGAACTGTCAGAAGTTCAGGAGCTGCTCTCAAAGGATATCAATTGCCAGTGCAACGTGGGCAATTGTACCGCTGCTCACTATGTGAAAAGGGCAGTGAGTAGGCTAAAGAAGGGAAAATCGGATGCAATTAGCTCATTTTCATCTGATAATATCATAAATGGCTGCGATGAACTGTATATCCATTTGTCATTGTTATTTAGCGTTATGATGTCACATATGTATTCCCCCGAGGGCATGTTGCTGTCCACGCTCGTCCCTATCCCCAAGAATAGGAAGAAATCGATGAATGTTAGCGAAAACTACCGATCCATAGCCATCAGTAGAGTAGTAGGGAAATTACTAGATAATATTTTGATTGAATCTTATGCTGATATTCTTCAGACAAGTAACTTGCTATTCGGATTCAAACCATCTCATTCGACGGCGCAATGCACATTTGTTCTCAAAGAGATAATTGAATACTATGTTGGTCATGGCTATCCATGTTAAGTGATGTTATTAGATGCCTCTAAGGCTTTTGATCGTGTTGATTATATTAAACTGTTTATGCTGCTACGCAAGTGAGGCATGTGTCCTACCACAGCTAAGATGATGTTGAACATGTATACGCAGCAACAATTGCGCGTGCAATGGGATAATGAGATTTCGGACAGCTTTAGCTGTACAAACGGCGTAAAGCAGGGCGCAGTTCTGTCTCCGATTCTATTCTGTGTTTATATGGATGAACTACTCACCCGTATGTCACACACTAAAGTTGGATGTCATTTTGGTCATGAATTTGTTGGGGCACTTGGTTATGCTGATGATCTGTCGTTAATTGCACCCTCATTGACCGCCGCAAGGATAATGATTGAAACATGTGAGCAATTTGCGGCTGAGTATAGTGTCGTTTTCAACTCAGCTAAGAGCAATTTATTAGTTTTTAATGATAACCAGTGCACTGTAGATTTAAAGCTTAATGGATGCACTATTCCTATCAGGGAAAATGCTTTGCATCTTGGTACCTATATCGGTAAGGACTGTAATAATAATAATATGAATGTAGCATGTTCTAATTTAGTGTCACAAACACATTTGTTGATGTCCAGGTTTGCGGCTTGCAATGTAGATGTGAGAAACAAGTTGTTCATTAGTTTCTGTACAAATTTTTATTGTTCTCCCTTATGGAGTTTAGACTATCGACACTTATTTTGCCGAACCTGGCGAAAATGTATTAGGCGTGTCTGGAAGCTCCATCCACAAACGCGTTCCATATACTTACATCTTTTGACAGGTCAACAACCGATTATTAAACAATTAATGAAGCGCTATATCATGTTTCTATGTAAATGCATAAGCAGTGGTAACAATGTGTTGTCCTTTGTGAGCAGACTCTGCGCATCTAGTTATTCGACTGTGGCTTGCAATCTGAGAATTGTAATGTCCACCATTGGTGTCAGTACTAACGCTATTTTCTCGGCAGAAATCACGCCGAATGAGTACCTACTCCGGTTGAATGAGAATGTAATAGACATTAATGTGTTAAACACTATTTCTTTATTAAAAGAGCTCATTATGCAACGGGATGGGCGAGCAATTTCTATTCTTACCCCAGAGGAAATTGACGAGCTCCTGTCCACAATTTGCACGTTACGATGTTAATCTTCATTTCTTTTTTCACTGATTTTTTAATCAAATCTGTACGTGTATATGTACGAAATAAATAATATATATAATATATATATATATAAACCGATCCGTCGTCGATTTCAAAGACGACGCGTCATAGTCGGGGGAATTGACCATCAATGGCAAGCCGATTTAGTGGACATAGCTCGCTTAGCCAAACAGAACCAAGACATGAAATTTCTCTTGACCTGTATCGATGTATTCTCGAAATATGCGTGGGTGATACCACTAAAAAATAAAACGGGTGACAGTTTGATTCGAGCCTTTGAGAGTATATTAAATCAAGGGCGGAATCCCCGGTGTTTACAGACTGATAAGGGTGGAGAATTTATCAACCGTAAATTTCAGACATTTCTTAAGCAGCAGGGGATTCGCTTTTTTACCACCCACAACGAAGAAACCAAAGCTAGCATTGTCGAGCGGTTTAATCGTACGTTAAAAACTAAAATGTGGCGTTATTTTACCAAACACAACACCAGTGTTTATCTACCGGTTCTGGCTTCGCTGGTGAAAGGATACAACGTCAGTTATCACCGCAGCATTAAGCGCCCCCCGATATCAGTCTCGGTGCGTAATCAAGAAGACACGTGGATGACATTATACGGGGAACGCTCTGATGAGGTTAACGACCACGGTATGATATCGGGGATCGTGTCCGCATCAGTCAAGCACGGGGTAAATTTAAAAAGGGTTACACTTCCAATTGGAGCGAGGAGTTGTTTCGGGTGGAGAACGTTCACTTAGGCTCCCCTAATGTGTATACGATAAAGGATGATAATGACGAAGTGTTAGAGGGAACATTTTTACGCGGAAGAATTACAGAAAGTGAATGACAAAGCATGGTATAGGGTTGAAAAAATTATCAAAGAACGTAAACGGAAAGGACAAAAACAATACTTTGTCAAGTGGTTTGGCTACCCTGCCAGTTTTAATAGTTGGGTCAGTGGTGTGGAGCTGTATAAAAACTGAGATTTGGAACAGAAGCGTCATTAGGAGGGAAGATCAGAGTGTGATCGGGTGTGGAGCATATTTGGTTGGGAAATTCCGAAAGCCGAAATCGTGTTTTTCACACAAATCCTCATTTTATATACCGTAATCATCGTCAGCATCTACAATCTAACGGCGGGTAAAGGAGATAGTAATTTGTGGACTGCTCTGTTAAGCAGTAGCTTAGGGTACATTCTTCCCAACCCCACTTTGAAACATAAAGCGACGTCATGAGTTTCTTTCTGACCCTACCTTCCAACAGTTCAATGAATTATCACCCCAACAACACGCTGACACGTTACTTTACTCAATTGCCTAAACCCATACAATTAAAAGGTAATTGGGAGGTGGGATTAGCAGAAATACAGTACCCTGTTTCCTGGTACAACATCGGGGACAATCTCGGTTTTGTCATAGTGGATGAGCGAGCTGGATACCATACGATAGACAGACACTTGGAAGGGGATCCTTTGGTCGAGTCCTTGGTCGTTCGCCTGACCCCCGTTTCCTACAGTGCTGAACAATTGATAGACAAGATCAATATGCACATCCGCAAATCGCATCTCAGAGGCGTGGTTCGATTTCAATTCAATTCCCACTCACAGACCGTGAATGTAAAAATAACTGATCCCAAACTTCAAGTTGTCATGACCGAAGGTCTTCGTCAAATATTGAGGTGAGAGGAATGTCTTTCGCTTTACGATTCTCAAACTGATTACAAGCCTAATGTATTTCGAGGGTTGTACGCACTGTACGTTTATTGTAGTATAATTGAACCACAAGTGGTCGGTGACACGATGGCTCCCTTGCTACGCACAGTTCCTGTGGACTACGACCGGGTGCACAAAATGGTGACCCAGACATACGAACAGATATTTTTTTACCCTGTGGGCACCAAAACTTTTGTACCATAGAAATTGATATAAGAGACGACACGGGTCAGTCCGTGGCATTCGAAGACGGACATGTGATGGTGACTTTACATTTCCGTGAAACCAAGAAGAACTTAATTTGAGTCTCATGGCATCACCATCATGAGTTTCTTTCTGACCCTACCTTCCAACAGTTCAATGAATTATCACCCCAACAACACGTTGACACATTACTTAACTCGGCTCCCCAAAGCTGTACAGTTGGAAGGGGCTTGGGAAGTGGGATTAGCGGAAATTCAGTACCCTTACACGTAGTACAATGTTACTGAGGACGAGGGGTTGGTCGTCATGGATCATGTGGCTGGTGAGCTCAATCTCCCCCCGGATATCTGTTGCAGTGAGCGATATGACATTGTGAGTGAATTTGCAGAGGCCCGTCCCAAATATTTTCACATTACCCCTGGTTTTTATACGACCGGATCGTTGATAGAAGCCTTTGCAGTCAAGTTAAAGGAGCAAAATGAGGAGCTAGTGCGTCTCACCTACAATCGAACACGACAGACAGCAACTATGACCCTAGACAATGAGTCAGTTGTAGTTTACATGGACGTGGGGTTGCGTCAAAGACTCGGTTTTGAAATGGGGATTTTTGAGAACAGTCAAGTCGGTCAGCACATTGTTGACCCTGATCTAGGCTTGTACGGACTCTATGTCTATTGTAATCTCATCGAAGCTCAGGTGGTAGGAGACACTGTGGTCCCCCTTCTGCGTATTATTCCAATCGATCACGATCGTCGCGGGCAGTTGATCAACTCCACGTATAAAAAGATATTTTATTACCCGATAGCCACCAAGACTTTTTCTACTATAGAAATCGATATAAGAGATGACACGGGTCGACCCATTCCATTCGAATCTGGTAAAGTGACAGTGACGTTAAATTTCCGTAAAATCAAGAAAGCTATATTTTGAAAACCATGGCTGATATTTACACCCCGTATTACCTGAACCAAGCAGGTGGAGGGCTCCCCGTGTTTTCCGGTGCCAGGAGTCAGCGTGGACATGGCCTAGGTAATGTGGTTGGTGGTCTGGCTAAAATGGTGTTACGGCTGGTTCAAAAAGTTTTACCTGTCGTTAAAAAACACGCCTTGAAAACAGGAGTGAGGGTGGTTGGAGATTTGTTGGGAGGGAAGTCTCTGAAACAGTCGGCTAAGAAACGATTGTTACAAACTGGAGAGGAAGTGTTCGATCAAATAGTTCCACCCAAACAACCGCGTCGCCGACCACCATTCTCTATAAAACGACTCGCACGAGGTAGGATCAGTAGTTCACGCGGTCGTCATGGAACAACTCGGAGGTTGCCAAAAGATATTTTCGGTTAGATCATGGCACTGGTACACCCCCAATCTTGTCCCTGTGTCAAAAGTGAATTAGACCTATTTTCGATTCCCCCAACTCAAAGCAGTGTCGATCATGGATCGTGGATCGAATTCCATCCGGTAGCTGCTTTAGGTTCGGGTCCAGTCGAATTCTACATCAGTGGGTCGGATGATGATTATATCGATCTGAACGACACGTATTTACAAGTGAATGCCAAAGTGGTGAAAAAGGATGGGGAGGTTTTGGAGGCTGACAGTGCTGTAGCACCCGTTAACCTCTGGTTACACTCACTCTTTTCCCAAGTCGATGTCTCTCTCAACGAAAAACTTGTGTCCTCCTCGACAAACACATACCCGTATCGCGCTTATATGGTTCGGAAGCCAAAAACTCTCAGTTAACAGCTAGTTTATGGTACAAAGACACCCCAAAACACATGGACGCCGTGGGTGGTACTCACAACAAGGGGATGATAGCTAGAAAGGAACGAGCTCAAGAGAGTCGCATTGTGGATATGATGGGCAAATTACATTTAGATTTATTTAGTCAAGAACGCTATTTATTAAACGGCGTAGATTTGAAGTTGCGATTAGTACGCAGCGGTGACAGTTTTGCCCTTATGGCCAATCCTGCAGAGGGATTTGCCACTAAAATAGTTCTGCAATCCGTGACCTTATTCGTACGCAAAATAAAGTTGAACCCCACCGTGCAACTAGCTCACATTAAGGCTTTAGAACGAAGCCCAGCTAAATACCCCATAAGACGCATAGAAACCAAAGTGTTTTCTGCATCTCAAGGAGCTATGACGATCAATCAAGAAAATTTATTTTTGGGTCAGTTACTCAAACGAATTGTAGTTGGAAGTGTTGATAATAGGGCGTTCAACGGTGATTACACTCAGAACCCCTTCAACTTTAAGCATAACGACCTCACATTTTTAGCTCTGTACGTTGACAGGCAACAAGTGCCCGCAAAACCATTACAGCCCGATTTTAATCACCATATATACACCCGCAGTTATGCTAATTTATTCATTAGCACTGGACAAATCTATCAAGACGAAGGCAATGCCATAAGTTGGAGTGATTATCCTAATGGCTATACACTATTCGCTTTTGATCTGACCCCCGACCTGGGTGATAGCGGCACTCATTTTAATTTGTTGAAACAAGGAAACGTGCGCTTGGAAATGCGTTTTGGTACGGCCCTAGAACGTACCATTAATGTCATTGTGTATGCCGAATTTGAAAATATGATTCAAATTGACCGAAACCGTAACGTTCTGTTTGATTACGCTGCCTAACAATGGATACCAGGCAATTACACGAGCTCTTACAAAAAGACGCTTTCACTCGAGCTACTGTGCGCGGAGTGTTTGCGCGGAATAAATTTACCCCGCCATGTCAACTACCCCAGCGGTTTCGTTTGTAATACGGATCCAGCTTCCAAAAAAGGCAAACACTGGATTGCTATTTTCATTGATCATAATGAACGAGGCGAATATTTTGATTCTTACGGACTACCTCCTATTCATAACGTATTTGTGAAGTTCTTGACCAAGCTTTGTGTGAACTGGACTTATAATACAAAGCCATTACAAGACTTAAATTCCAATACTTGTGGACTTAATTGTTTGTATTATTTAAAGAAACGATGTCGTGGAATAAGTTTGAACCAATTGCTGGCTGTATTTACCGACGATTATTCAACCAATGATAAGCTGGTGACATGTTTAATTCAAGGCAAATAAACAACGCGTGTTGAAAATGTACGACGTTTTTATTCTTAGTTTCTCTCACAGCCTTTAAACATCAATTTCTTACAGAGCGCACATCCATCGATTACGTAACACCTTCACTTCAATTTATTACATAATAACACATCAATTTCTTAAATAGCATATTAATGTATCACACATCTAAAGGTTTAGTGCTTACACCGTCTGCATTCACAATTCTCTTGGGGTAAAAATAACTTAATCCATCTCTAATTTGCGTATACGAATACATTGTGTTATTGTTAATGCGAAAGCGACCTGATTTTTGTTCTCTCAGCACATTCATATATTTCTCCTTGTTCAGGTGGTTTTGACGCTTATTGAGTCCTTTACACGAGGCTTTATCGGTAGTTCCATAACAATAATAGGTTTTACTGCACAGTCCGATAAAACCATCTCCACTCCACTCCTCTTTAAATAACCCCGGGGTACGTTTATCATATTTTTGGCGGGTCTCACAGCACGGTTGAGGTACCCACGGGGTTCCGTTCGTTTTACACTGTATAAAGTCTTTGTTGTGATCATCACACGCTACAGCTGGCAACCACTGAGGGTATTCTCTGTAAAATTGTTCTTTCATGTTGGGTTTGATGACATCTGTTAGATGATGACTACTACTAAGAGCGATATAACTACTATCAGTGTCCATCTGTACATAGGCAAAATCACATCTCGCGACATACTTATCAATAAAATCATAGTAAAATTCCAGCATTCTTAATTTGGCCTATTGATAAA
>JAXDRA010001075.1:0-15506 GCA_034190875.2 Urechis unicinctus
ATATATAGCTCCAACCCTTGTCCAATTGTCTTGCTTCAACGCCTGCATGATAAGCCATTGCTCGTTCAGAACTACATTGTAATGCCTTCCAGAACGATTGCGTCAAGCCCAAGACGTTTATATTGCTAATCTAACTGCCTATATATTGGTAGTTGAAACCAAACCTCTATATTTTAGTGTTATCTGATGGTTACTCCTGATGTATGGTCGATTTGGGAACAGTTTGCCAACGTCGGTTCGCTATGGTATAAGAGGAATATGTGGAGTGTTCGCCACATTCTAAAAGCTCCATCTGCCATGTGATACACCATCTGGATTCATTACTGAGCCATTCAGTATAAAACGCATCTTTTTCTACCCGGTTTTAATTAATATGTACTCTGGTAGCTAGATAATCGATGCTCATAAGATGCAGCACAAATCAAAGAGTTTTACTAGCAACCACCATGTATGTTATTGATTGTATTTTGATTGTATGGTGCCGTACTATTTTATAGTTTACCAAACTGCTTAATGCTCGAGGCTAGTTCAAAACCATTGTACTCTCATTGGTCTTTGGTACCCAGTCAAATGCATGGTTAAATAGCATGGCATATCATCTTAGCTTCAACGATACAGAGCTTAATCAGCGTTTGGAAAATTGTATGTTCATCCAGCTTATCAGGCGGACAAATATCTGGCCTACAACGCAGTTTTGTTTGCAAGCTGCCCACCTAGTGCAATGATAATTATTAGTACTTAGCCGGGAATATACCTCCCTCTACGAACGGTAGTGATATAAATTTGCTTTCGTAATATGCATGACAACCCCACTCTTATGTTTATTAAGATATGTTGCGCATCATACATGCATTCCTGGCTGTATTCTACGACTTATTCTACGTCCGCCAAGCGACAGGGCAATTACTATTACCATAAGACCTTGTTCCATTGTGTATAGAAGGCGCCATGATTATCCGAGGCTCGCAATAGGAATTAATATCATTCAGTATAGGTCAATACTTGCTGAATATTTGAGATTGAGGCCGTAAGGAAGACACCAAACTTGTTTACATTGATACTATTTACAATGCAGTATAACAGCAGATAGCTCAAGAATAATTCAACGGTACGTATGCGCCGTCAACAATAAAACAACTTTCATTCTTATGATAAATGATGATAAGTACCCTTTTAGGGCTGCGTATGCCCTGCACCTTTTGCTAAAGCAACCAGATTTATGCATTTGTTTGTTATTCATGGATATACACATATCTATCAATCTCACCTATATTCATAACTTTTTCTTTTTCATTTGTTTATAACGAAAAACAAAAACGCTACAAAGCGCAGCGATAATAATGTTGTTCATAGCAAGTGGCAAGTGGGGTAGAAACTAATTAATGAGACAGTCGTTTCAAGCATATCAACGCTGAGATCAACCCGACTAGTCATCATGAATCCACTTTTATGTTTTATTAGGTCGAAACCCATTAGGTCGGCTGAATCCCTCGGCCTACAGGACGAGTGCGTAATGATATGATCAGTAGGAATAAGACCCCGTAGATGCTCCCACGCAGAGTAACCACACATCAAGTTAAAGCAGCAGCTTTACCATGGTGAATAAATGTCACCGAAATATTTAGTCATTATCAAAGCGAGGCTTAATAATGAATAAACATCAATTGCTTCTAATTCATTTTGTATATCGGTGTCGGGTTCCCATTAAGATTAATGCGGCGTGAGTCCATACAATCGCAAGATGTCTGTAACTTGACTTAGTCAAACCGTCTTCGAGCTAAGCGGCCAGACCCAGATTACGTATTTATTTCCGTTAAGCGGATGCTGTTATTCAAAATTAAAACCGGCACTTATTAAATGTGCGATATTACAGTTTATAGGTATAATTTCACGTTTCATTATGTATATTATGTACCTTTTGGAGTTTTCCCTATTACCGCAGATAAGTTGAGCATGGATATATCAGCGGGTAATTTGACTTTGAATTCAGTATATGATGAATTATATGGCTCGGCATATGTAAAATTGTTTCAAAATAGTCACATTAACCTAAACGCCCCTGATTAATTTACTTGGATTGCAGATTGTCATTCCTGTGGCTAGGAATCCAGCCACGACAGACATTTGATAACCGTTGAAGGACGGTTATATTCCATTATAGCACTAAGCCTAAGGTGCACTTATTATGCAATGATATATGTATCATCTCCGCTCTGTATCTGTATTCATTTGCTTTAATTATCAGCATTGATTTAACGAAGAAGCTCACTCGTGCATAGAACTGTCGTTCTCATGGTTTTTATATCAAAGTGGCACGAACCGAGTTAATTTTCGCATGGGGTGTTTTCGCTTGTTGATGACGATATTGGTGTATAAAAGTGTTTGCACAAGCGCTAGAATACGAGTGCACTATTGTAGGTGTGCATCAACGTGTATACGTGCGCGTGCATGCGTATTCGTATGTGGAAAGAATTGTGTATGTATGTGCGTATATGAGCAATCATTGTCGGGAATTATATATCAGTAACTAATGTTTTTCATTATAAATGATAAGTTTTCTAAAGCAATCGAGTCGCATTTCTTGATTAAGGGTAACACGAGAGAAATTTCGATTTACCCACGTTTCTATGCTGATCAATAATTCATTCCTACGGCAGCAATCCCTTGTTCATTCCAAGAATGGGCCAAATTGAATACTGAGACAGTATTACGTTCTATTCTTCGATATGTTGGAGCCTGTTGAATGATTGTGTGCCAGTTGTTAACGAGACAAGTTAATTGAGGTTTAAAGAGCGACAACATGCTTACTCTATTCCATACACATAATTACCTCCTGCCAAATATAGCGCAGAAGAAGCAAACATGCCTCAAATGTAGAAATTGATATATTATCGTCCCTCTCATGACATTACGTGCTCTTGTCTATGATATCTGTATTTGCATATCCCTTTATTTGTGGTTATCAATGTGAACATCAATATTATCATTAAACATCAATATTATTCTTGTCCACTTCAACCGTGATATAATCTTGTTGTTGAAAACCTCGAACCGACCTACATTTCACATATATATTTATATAAATTTATAAATATATATATATATAAATATATACATATATATATTTATATATATATAAATACAATTATATATATATATACATATATATGTTTATACATATTTACATATTTATATTTATAAAATATATATATATGTATATATATATATATATATATATATATATATATATATATATATATATATATATATATACCATATATATATATATATATATATATATATATATATATATATATATATATATATATTATATATATCGTCACTGAATTTGAACGACATAAAAAATAAAAGGAGTCGATTCTTTGAATTACCTAAAGGTTCTTCTTATATAATTGACACGCCAAATTGCCCCTCGCCTCGTGAGTTCACCCATAATAAGAACTGTGCGACAAAGACGACAAGAGTCCAGTTGCTAGTGACAAGTCTTATACGGTATAACGGTAACTTATTCGATGGCATTTATGCGCAGTTATGCAAATAATGTTAATTATTCCGACCTAGTCACATTCACAAAGATTCACGGCCGGATTGATTAGACAGGCAAAGCCACACGCGGGTGCACACAGGCTAACGGATCTATTTTAGTGTTTACCTAAGGCGACGGAGTTATAGACGATTAATTTTGATTGTCACAATAGGGGCGATATATTTCGATTCAATTTAAAAACGCAGTTCACACAGTGGTACTACTACATTGGCATGGCAAAGTTTTGTTCAGAAGTTATGTCCTTCCGAAGACAGCACAAAACAGGTGTTTAAAATAGTCTCTAGAGATAATCCCCAAGTTTTTGTATCCATATTGCATCTCTGTGGTGAGTTAAGTCACGAGTAAATGTTACCATCTAAATGTTACCACCTCATATGCAGATTCCGCAGCAAATGATAGGAATTTCACGAGGTTGGCTAACACAGTGGCAAATTGGAGATTGGTATTCAATAGATCGCTCCAGTCCTTAATTCAAGATGTTCATGTTATAACATTTGCCTCATATTACTATCATTTACATATAATTTTTTTAATAGAGTTTATTATAATTAAATAATTCATTACTATTCTGCTAGTATGATTGAGCGCGGTTGCTACATTGCAAATAATGTTTCGGATTGCATATGAATATATTTTAGAGTTGTTTTATTAATAAGCTTATTTCATTAAAACTACATCTCCATTCGAAGACTTACAATGCAATTTTTTTCGTTCATATTTTAATGGCTTCATCCTACGATGTAGCTGCATCCTTCATGCGATAGGGCAAATGTTCATACCAGTTGCCTGGTGATAATACACATAGATGGTGCCACCATTATCCGAGGCCAAACTGTGGGATTGGGAATATTCAATAATTACCAATACTGCAAGATATATAGAAACAGCGGCCCAAAAGAATACATCGTCCTTGTTAACAGCGATAACACTAACAATGCAATATCAATGCAGGGTCGTTTTCCCTCGTTTGCTAAGATTTCTTTGAGTTTTATATACGGTTCGAAAATAGCATACGATGTAATGGTAAAAACCAGGCGGACATTGTGGCGGACAGATTGATCGTGGTTAGGTATATTGCTGCTGTAATTGATAAATGAGCTGGCTCATAAGGTGAACCGTCAGGCATAATCGTCCCTGTTACGCTCTGCTGTCATACTAAACGTTCCAAGGTAAATCCAGGTAATCATAATTTACTATTCCATAGTGATTGCAAAATCCGGACGGATTTTGTCAGACGAATCCCTTGATGCAGCAGATGAGCGTGTATTGATGTGAAGCATCCACGCCACTGGAAGCAATATTGAGGGGTTACCGCACGCCACATAAACATAGCGATCGAGATGTTGATAAAAACTTGAAAATGTCCTTTTCTATAAGGTGAAATTGAGGTTATATATGTAAAGATACATTAATATATACGAAGACGTGAGGCTGTTTTGTTCAGTAGCTGTGAATATATGTGCTTGTTTTACTGGGAGCGATTTTATTCGCATTGTTATGTGTCGGCGGTTATGTATGAATGAATGAATGAATGTTTGCACACGCTTATATAAAGTATTTAATATTTGATTATCTGGGGAATGAATAAACGGACAGATAGAAGTGCGAATGTCTTGATGCAAGGTGTGTGCATGGGTGATTGCATGTATGCGTATGTACCACGCAATAATTTTGTGTATTAGCGCGTTTGTGGTGTTCTGAAAACGGTACGATTATGTTTGCGTCTCTTGCCTGTGTGCTGAATGCCAACAAACTAGGTGTTTCTATTTAATGTATACATGCTTAATGCCTCATATTGTGCGCATAGATAGGGATGTTTGTGCGTCTGAATTTGTTATTGTTTTATGGCCGATATCCGTTGACATGCCCATATATATGTTACACATTATCATAAACTACGACTGGAGCGTTCGATCTTAATCCTTTTATTGACGTGATCAAATGTTTATATGCCTCTATAAAACCCTGGTCACTTTGAAAAAAATGTGCGAATGTGAGACATAAAATGAAACAATAGCGCTTAACGACATTTAACGATGGGGATGATCTTGATGTTCATTTGTATTGTAACCACTTATCAATATTGTCTTAATGCAAAGCGCGGACATTAATAAGTAAGCATTTGGATTTCGTTCGTTATTTGTACGCATGCCATTCGTGAACATTATGCCAAAACAGATTCATACTCCCATAAGGAAGCCATGTCACTATTGAAGGTGTTCTGACATTAAGCACCGCGCATATCATGGTTGCAGAGCGCCCATTGAGCTACAACGATGAATATGCAATATTATTGCAGCATATCGCTAAGTCAAGGTCGATAGGGCGACTTTTTTTTCGCTTATACTTTCCGAAAATAATAAACGTGAATGAATGTATAGCGGATCGCAGTCTGAGTCGATCATTATCCGTTTGGCTGGATCCGTGCGTAAATGTATCTGTCCCGTGGCCTGTAGCAATCTCGCTGAGCATAGTGATGTGGCGGAGAAGACTATTTTTGTGAATGAATTATGTGTCACCTTAAGTGACTAGTCACATGGGACGAAGTTACTATGAAGACTTTTTTTGTTGTCTTTCTATAATTTACAATACAAAAAGCGTATTTACAGTTACGTGCATAATTTAGCAACAGCTTAGTCGTTGGAGGTGAAACATCATTCAAATTGAAGTGATCGCCCTTGCACTTAATTTGAATACTATGGCATGACTAGCGCTTCATGTTCCACTTTACGTAAGTACATCAGTATTAAATTTAAGGTATTTTTTGGCTGCACAGAATGCAAATCTCTTAGGTCTTCGTCGTGTAAACACTTGGCACTTGAGTTGTGCATTCTACAAGGTATTGGACAACCCTGGATAACCAATTTCCCTGATTGGACATCGATATACTTAGCCATGGCAAGTTGCATACAGTAAACGATTAACTTATTCTGCGCTTTCGATATATTACGGCGCTGCCAGTCTATGTTATATCTGTGACCAAGTCGCATTCTCTGTAGTCCATGGTTGCTGTTGTCGCACATCTTTGCATTTCCAGTATAAAGCGATAAGATTACTATGGTTGACTGTGCAAGAAGTAGACAAGCACAAACACGCAGGCAAACGCACCTATTTGTTAACATTTAACGCTGTGTATCGCAGATGATTGAGATAGTGACGAAAAATGCTTATCATCAACAACCATTCATATGTATAACTCTTCAAATATAAACAAACACAGTTCACGCAGTTGTACGTTCACATTTGCACACAAATGTTTTTGTGTCGTCATATCTTTCAAAAAGCAGTCATAAACATAACAACTTTGCTGCTTGCAAAAGTACTCACAAAGATAGTAGATTGATATGAAAACATCTTACTGTGGCTTAAATATATTTTACACGTGACATAGGTATTCTCGGAATGCATTCATTGCGTCTAAAGCACTCATTCGTTCATTAACTAGTTGTAATCTTATCTTAGTTAAGAATTCTATCAAAACAGTCTTTCACTTTAGTATTCTGCTTTTTGGGCTTTTGCAACTTCAGAGCACCCGTAGTCTCGCCCCTATATATCTATAGGTATTTGATTTTCGAATATCTAAGACTCTTTAGCATACATTGAAATAAATCGCTTATACACCCCAGGAAGGCATTTACATCTCGCCGACTCCGTTATTAAGTGAACGAACCAATAGTAAGGAAATTAATGTTGTTTGCATGCATCATTGACAATATGTGTATCGTTACCATATGCGACAATATGCGAGATAGTGATAGCATCCATCAATATTAAGACTTCCAGTACATAATCAGCAACTGATAACAGTATACTCAAAGAGGTTGCCCAATACAATTTATGGTCGATTTGGGAACAGCTTGCCAACGTCGGTTTGCTACGGTATAAGGGGAATATTTGCAGTGTTCGCAACATTCTGAAAGCTGCATCTGCCATGTAATACACCATTTTATAGTTTACCAAATTGCTTAAGGCTCGAGGCTAGTTCAAAACCATTCTACTCTCAATTGACCTTGGTACCCAGTCAAATGCATGGTTAAATAGCATGGCATATCATCTTAGCTTCAACGATACAGAGCTTAATCAGCGTTTAGAAAATTGTATCTTCATCCAGCTTATCAGGCGGACAAATATCTGGCCTACACGCAGTTCTGTTTGCAAGCTGCCCACCTAGTGCAATGATGATTGTTATTACTTAGCCGGGAATGTACCTCCCTTTTCGAACGGAAGTAATATAAATTTGCTTTCGTAATATGCATGACAACCCCACTCTTATGTTTATTAAGATATGTTGCGTATCATACATGCATTCCTGGCTGTATTCTACGACTTATGCTATGTCCGCCAAGCGACAGGGCGATTGCTATTACCATATGTCATGGTTCCATTGTATATAGAAGGCGCCATGATTATCCGAGGCTTGCCATAGGAATTAATATCATTCAGTATAGGTCAATACTTGCTGAATATTTGAAATTGAGGCCGTAAGGAAGACACCAACCTTGTTTACATTGATACTATTTACAATGCAGTATAACAGTAGACAGCTCAAGAATAATTCAACGGTACGTATGCGTCGTAAACAATAAAACAACTTTCATTCTTATGATAAATGATGATAAGTACCCTTTTAGGGCTGCGTATGCCCTGCACCTTTTTCTAAAGCAACCGAATTTATGCCTTTGTTTGTTCTTCTTGGATATACACATATCTATCAATAGCACCTATATTCTTAACTTTTCTTTTTCATTTGTTTATAACGAAACACCAAAACGGTACAAAGCGCAGCGATAATAAGGATGTTCATAGCAAGTGGCAAGTGAGGTAGAAACTAATTAATGACACAGTCGTTTCAAGCATATCAACGCTGAGATCAACCCGACTAGTCGTCATTAATCCACTTTTATGTTTTATTAGGTCGAAACCCATTAGGTCGGCTGAATCCCTTGGCATACCGGACGAGTGCGATATGATATGATCAGTAGGAAGATGCTCCCACGCAATGTAGGGTAACCACACATCAAGTAAAAGCACCAGCTTTACCATGGTGTATAAATGTCACCGAATATCTTTAGTTATTATCACAGCGAGGCTTAATAATGACTTAACACCAATAACCTCTAATTCATTTTGTATATCCTTGTCGGGTTCTCATAGAGGTTTATGAGGCGTCAGTCCAAAGAAGCGCAAGATGTCTGTAACTTAACTCAGACACACCGTCTTCGAGCTAAGCGGCCAGACGCAGATTACGTATTTATTTCCGTCAAGCAGATGCTGTTATTCAAAATTAAACCGGCACTTATTAAATGTGCGATATTACAGTTTATAGGTATGATTTCACATTTCAGTATGTATGTTATGTACCTTTCGTGTTTTCCCGATCACCGCAGAGACAGAGAGCATGGATATATCAGCGAGTGATTTGCCTTTTAATGCAGTAGGTGACGAATGATATGCTTCGGCATAGGTTAAATTGTTTCAAAATAGTCACATTAACCAAAACGCCTTGGATTAGTTGACTTGGCCTGCAGCAGACATAAACAAGATTGCATTAAGGAACGTTATCATAATGTCTATTGAAACCTAAAAATTCTAGAAAAATCTGCAATACCGATCCTCTTGGAAAGACTGCTGATTAATAATATTCATGCACATATGATGCGTTTTCAGACATTAACTGATAAATGTTTGATTTAGAAGAACTTTAGTACAAAATCATCTACGTAGACTATATTTATTTCCTGTAACTTTGACATCTTAACATTTGTAGAGAATTGTACTATGGTTTAATCGCTTCTAATGCTTAATATTTTCGCCGTTGATACGTGTTTAAAATCATTGACACTTATATGACTGTTACCAATGATATTCGAGTTATCAGAAGAACGTTGATCGCTGTATCGCACATATATTTTGCAATATGAGTTATTTGCTTATCCGCCCGTTGACACTGAATCAAAATGGTAAGTCTTGTTTTCTGCCTTGCAGATACTGATCTTCACACATGAACAGGCGCTAACAAAATGGTTGGTTGAGAGAAATTTATAATATCAAGTTTTTAAGTCTTCAGTCGCTGTGTCAGGTTTAACAGATTAGTCAGTTTCTTACAAGGTATCGCTCCAGCTCTATATTCTCGATTATTCAATGATCTGTCTGATGCTTAGGGGTTAACTCAATTCTTGCTCAGCAATATCTTGTTATTGTTAAAGTTAATGTGCCTGCATGCAGATATGGATACCCTGCCAGGCAGAAAACGGAAGAAACAAATTTATCATTTGCAAAGAAGCTCGGTATTGTCAGCACGACATATTGAACGCACTGAATATTTGGTTTGCTTTGTCAAGCATATAGGTAATTAACATTTCTTCTCATACACCTGCCACCTTAAGCAGCACGCACAGTCGCGTGCTCTACCCTTTGTTGTTTGAGACATACATATATATATATATAGATATATATATATATATATATATAGATATATATATATATATATATATATATAGAGAGATATATATATAGAGAGATATATAGAGAGAGAGAGAGAGATAGAGATAGAGATAGAGATATAGATATAGATATAGAGATATATAGAGAGAGAGATATAGAGAGAGAGAGAGAGAGAGATATAGAGAGATATATATATCTCTCTATATAGATCTCTCTATATATATCTCTATCTCTAGATATCTCTATATATATATATCTATATCTCTATATATATATATATATATATATATATATATATATATATATATATATATATATATATATATATATATATATATATATATAGCAGCTGCTTCCAGGTAAAGCATTTGCTCTAACTTGGGATTAATATTACTTGATAATGATTATCTATCATATGAAAAACCTCTTGAAGGCAATTATCTTTACTCATGCAAAGTTTGGGCTAGGATTGCAGCTCAGTCATAGTGTTTTGTCATTAATTACACGCATATTTTCGAATGCCTGATCCGCCGAGATGAAACGGAAATGATGACATGTATTTACTGCCGTAGTATAACATCCGATACGACACTCTAAAGAAAGCTTCTATAACCCACCATCTTACGTGAAGGTGGTGATGGGATTGTGTTTTTGTGACCCTTCGTTTTGTGCTGTTGACTTGCAATCAGTTTCAACTGTAATGCTCGCTCGTTGTTATCAACTTAAGTTTGCTTTTTTACTAGACAGATCTAAGCGGTTAATGCGGTTGTATGTTTCGAACCAACATCATGATAACATTTGAAGTACAACAGAGAGCATTGTGTTACATGTATGTGGCACACAACGAAGAAAACGTTGGATTGATGTCAAAATAGCTTATGATCGTTTGCATTATTTTATTAACGAAAGTTCACACAATAAGATTCGTCATGATTTATATGTATGTACTTACATAACTACATGTCTAGTTACATGTCATACGAGGCATATGTGCTTCCACAGTTGGCATGCCAAACTAACGAGTTATCTGAGGATAACAACTGATTCATTGCCGCGTTTCCAATTGGTAGACTTAAGCTGCCAAACCTGTGGGTTGTTTGTTGTAACTGGCCAATTATATCTATTGGCATTTGACAAAAGTATGAAGTAGCAATAACAATCGTGCTAAATCCATCATCGACTCATCATCTGATTATTTATTAAATTGTTGAGTGCTAGTAAATGTTATCGTAGGAAACTAGTTATTATTGCTTCGAAAGCCAGGCTCCACGCACTTGATAGAATACAAATCCTCCTTTGAACTACCTAGGCATGTATATATGCATGCATTGTCGGAGTTTTCTCATTTTCAGTCGTTTCTGTTCGTTAAGGGTTCTTTTTGCCAAGCTTCAAAGGGTCAAAACGTACGAAACGTCAAGAAGCACACAATATAATCCCCATGCGATGAAACATAGTTGAGTTATTTTTCACGCTAATAATAATCCATACCTAGCACAGTTAGATTTTAATGCTTTAATTCATCAATGGTTATTGACTCTTTTGCTTATCCGATGTTGCATTCTGTGTGCACAGAACTAAACAAACGCAATAAGCATATTGACAGAAATGAATGTTTAATAAAAGTTTGACAGCGTATGTGTTGTTTGAACATCGATAGCTATTTCATTGCTTCACTAATACACATAAACAACTAAGTCGGATTGGTAATTGTTCGATAATTGATTCGACAAGTGGGGTTTATAAATATCCGTACATCGCACTTTAGAGCACGAAGCCATGTTACGAAATAAACAACTTGTAAGGGTAGATAATGTGTTTAGCATTTAGTCATATATCACATGGCCGGTCCGACACATCGTTGCTATATCCGTCTACACTTGCCTACAAATCCCTTATGTGCTATTGCGAACAGAGGTGTCTTCGTTGGACAAGTTCCTAATAACGCGAATAACATCCAATCCGCCCAACTGTAGTGTGCGGCGGTACAAACACGGATCATAAAGAAATTGATCTGTATTGCTCTTGGTAGAGCGGTCATATTCATGCAGCTCCTACAGGAATATGTGGCGAAAGATCGTAAGTAATCATAGAATCATGCTTAAAGTTTGTATGACAACACAATACGTCCAGGTGATTTACGCATTTCTAACTTAAGTTATTCTTCCACCTAACTTTCGGCGATATCATATCACTGAGGCGGTGCTTTAGTTGCTAATGTATAGGATATTACCTATTTATTTGCACGTTCAGCACACCACAATCAGTCAAGGGTGTTATCAATTAGCCGGTGGAGGACAACAAATCGACATACATACAGCGTTGTCGGCATTCACAATAGAATCAATACATTGGCCAAGAATTTTATGGTGATATACAATGTTTACCCTTGAATTTTGGCTTGGTAATTAGCTGGACTCATTCAGTTGACTAAGTTGATAGTTTGATATGGTATACGCGGCACAGTATCAGTGTCATTGCAGGAGGATACACCATCGGAATAACCTACTTATGCCCTCCCTCGGTATTGGTGAGCATAATTATAAGCTTATAGATGGAGAAACCGCGGTGCTTTAAATGAATCCATTTCTGTGCATTTTTCGAAACAATGTACTTATTCCGCTGAATTATATATTCTTATTCAAATCCAACCATGCACGAATATCAAGGTGCACTTAACAACTACCTGGTACGTTATTGGTGGTATTCTCATTGTCCGTTGCCTGGCTACCTGATAGTTAACTAAATTGTTAATTGCTCGAGGTTTGCTGGCTACCATTTTGCCGGTACGTTGGCGCCAAGGCGCATATCTATGAAAGCAGTTTAGACGTGTTATGTCATCATATCTAACCGAATCAACAGCTTAATCAGGCACCGTTAAGCATAACCGGCCCTGGTGTGCTGTGCTGCTATACAAAACGTTCCATAGCTAATTCAGCTACTTAAGATTTACTATTCCACTCCCTTGCTTACGTCAAAGCCCTCAAGCAACTGGCACCATTAATGCTCGGCTACCTTACGTCAGGTCAGTATATAAGTTTAATCAAGGTGCACGAATGTCTTGGGAATCCTCAGTTCAAAACTAGGCTGACCAAGTCAACTAGCACCAATATTTCTAAATACATTATACATTTCGGGTGTTGTGTGGGGTCCCACTGAAATTAGCGAGGTAATGGTCTGATTTTAGCTCAAATATACCGTTCTCGAGAATATGTATTGAACTTATGTTCTGTTTAGCAGACACTATGCTTTAAAGTAAATTGGGCACTTATTGTATGTACGATTATATAGTTTTTAGGTATCATTGTCCGCTTGGTATTCTTCTGTAGCGTTTTAATTTTCTATCATCGTTGTGACTATGAGTATATCAGCGGATTAGCTGCATTCAAATCAATGTTGCAATACAATTATGGGATGATTGTGTTGCATCGGATGCATTTTTTCAACGACGAATGTAATCCACAATGGTTCAGCTTTTACTTCTGCACAGAATATAATAATATGCTCCTCAGTATATTACATGTATCTGACTTAAATCGTAGCCGTCTAACCAATCCGATACGGCTTTCATTTGTACAAATGTAGTTTTCGATTGATTGATCAGTTGCGATTTGGCAAAGGCTGGTGGTTCCTCATATTTCTATTATATTCGCAGTGGATTGCTTATAGAATTATCGAATGCGGTTCTATTTCACAGGACAAGAAATAGAAACATCGCTGGACTATTGTGCACACTGTTGTATTATATTTGAGTGATAACATAGCAAGGAGAGCTCTTGGTGTATCATTGGACGACGTTGTGCTACCAAAAGGAATTACGGAACCTGAGACCCTTAGAAACAGCCAATATTTTACAGCTCCTAGCACTGCATTTAACGGAATGCCATCGTTCCCGTTTAACACTTCTGCGAGTAGATCTTCAAAATCTCTATGATTAAGAGCGCATAGTGCAGAAGGTTTTGCAGCTGAATCTGCTGATATCGTTATTTTGACTAAGCTAATAAGCTTTATCTCGGTTGAAGTATCTGCCACATATGAAAGTAGGATCAGTCGGTTAGATCTGTTAATAAGAGATCTTCATAACAGTGGTGTTATCTACAAATTTATAAAGCGATGCAATGTGGCAATCTCTATTATTGGATTTACACTACTTATTTGGCCAAATAAGCCACATGATGCCTCAACCTACTGCAACATTCTGATCAGACATTCTGCTGCGATTAAACATGAATATGGAACATCTTGTGATTTTTCTTTAGACCCAAAAGCTACTGAATGGTATTATAGCTTAGCTTAACTGCAAATGACCATTATGGGATAGTCGGGTGATGCTGTGTGTGCCACTATGGGAGACGATGACGTGGGTTGAATGCCTGTTTGGCAATTGTAAGTTACTATGTAGCATGACGGAGTCAATTCGTCGGACATAGCGTTTCCCTCATCCGTCTTCATTAATTGCATCATTATTCAGAGGAAGCACCTTAGTGGAACTTGTAGTCATTGTGGCGGATGAGATATGCAACTAGACGCAGTCGTATCTTAGTATGAAGCCAAATACATGTATAAACGGTTCATATAGAAGGAATTGAATGAAGAACGAGACATTTCGTCGGTCCATAATTAGGATGCATGGTTCTGATTACTGATCATGGGTTAAAAGGGAAATATGCACGGGCGTACGCTACAAATATGTCATATTATGACTTTTGTTTGATGGTCTAAGAAAGGATGGTGATACGTTTGCATATATAACCTTTCATCGCAGACAAATTAAATCTAATACTGTGTGATTAAATGACGTAGTTATTATGGACAGCTGCATGTTTGTGCTTGCGCAATTACACCGCGACTTTGCGAGTAATATTAACTGCAGTGTCTTCTCTAGAGCCAACTTTGTCGCAGGCTCTGAATAAGGATTAACCGTGATTCAACCACTCAATGCAAACGTCCTTGTGGCACAATCACCATACATTTGGTCAGCTCAATAACAACAAATGCTTGATATGAAAGCATGGTATGTATTGTATCTGTCTACGATGGTTAACATTCATTGTGAATAATGCAACCATGATAAGGATTCAAAGCATTGGAAATGTACGGGAAGAGTATGTAGCGTAAATAAATGGTCGTCGTGAGGTATTTGCTTTCTTATATACATTCTACCTGTTAATGGTATGATATATTTTAAGCATGCTAGATTTTCCGAGCCATACGTCTTGTATCAGTCATCTACGTTAATCACGCATGTGAATTAGGTGCGACACTACTGTGCAAAAGGACAAAGATATGTTTACTGAAATTATATCTATATTGTGAAAGATCAATTTGGCTAACGTTTATGTGGTAGAAAAACACCGTATAATTGCAGTGCCCACGACTACTGCTATGTATTATTAAATGTATCCCAGATGAAAATAAAACTTCCAAAATAATTATTAACCAGATGCTGTGCTGCGTAAACTAGCAAGGTTCATCAAAACAATCGCCCTGCTTGCTG
>JAXDRA010001079.1:0-11645 GCA_034190875.2 Urechis unicinctus
AAACGTCAAGAAACGGGGCTTTTGAGCGATTGTTATGGTGTGTAAAAGGATGTGACGTGCTTTAGAAGGCGTGATCCACGACACATACCACGAGTCACAAACAAACAAGCAATGAATTCAACATTAGCTTATTACTATGATGCGCACACAAAATGCTTTGCAGCACACTATATAAAAGTTTCCCTTCACTTGATGAAAGTTAGTCGATGAAAATCTTGTTTACATTTTCATTATCTGATTTATATTAAATCGCATGTATGTATGTATGTATGTATGTATGTATGTATGTATGTATGTATGTATGTATGTATGTATGTATGTATGTATGTATGTATGTATGTATGTATGTATGTATGTATGTATGTATGTATGTATGTATGTATGTATGTATGTATGTATGTATGTATGTATGTATGTATGTATGTATGTATGTATGTATGTATGTATGTATGTATGTATGTATGTATGTATGTATGTATGTATGTATGTATGTATGTATGTATGTATGTGTATGTATATATGTATATGTGTATGCTTTTATGTATTTATGTGTGTATGTATGTATGTATGTATGTATGTATGTATGTATGTATGTATGTATGTATGTATGTATGTATGTATGTATGTATGTATGTATGTATGTATGTATGTATGTATGTATGTATGTATGTATGTATGTATGTATGTATGTATGTATGTATGTATGTGTATGTATGTATGTATGTATGTATGTATGTATGTATGTATGTATGTATGTATGTATGTATATAAGTGTATATGTAATTATGCATGTGTGTATGTATACATATATGTAAGTATGTATGTCCGTTTGTATGTTTCCACCGAAGTCACACAGTTGTGGTCCGCCACAGAGGACATACAATAAACAAGGTCATGTGAAGATGGCATAATATGATATTGCCCGCGTATTGGTTACATTTGACTGAATAAGTCGTTATGTATAGCATTTAGATAGGAATAACAAATTGATGTTGGGTGTGGTTTGATGAATTTAACACGTGGCACGGCGGCAGCTATTTTGGTAACCGGAAGTGACTATTTCTTGATGAGCTACGATTGCTTTACATTATTTGAATATTTGTTTACTGTCGACACCAACCACCAAAGTCAACAGAACCTGTACGAAGATGGCCACCCAGGCAATATTAAACGAATCATTGAAGTTATTTCGCATCCATTTGTTATTTAAACAACGAAATATTTCAATGGTTGTTCCTGTTGGAGACAAGATAAGAACAAACTAAATTATATTACGATTCATTCGTGGACAAATAATCATAATCCGCTGATAACATAGCATTTCCTTTGATATATACTAGCTGGAAACCATGCACAGCCAGCCAGAACCGCCCGTTATTTTGCTAATTATGTTCAAGTGAGGAATCAGTCATTACATGCACGTACTTTGATTGATTACTCTGCACATATAGCCCGGAATCCTTTTACATTATTGTATCTTATCACCTGACTGCCAAAGACAATGTTTCTCGAGTTGACGTGCTTCAATGAATAAGAAATGAGATCACCATTCCTAGATTTATAAATCAAGGGAATCTTAGAGGAAAGGAGCGATTAAGTAACTTAGTGTGCCTTACATCAAAATACCCCAAACAATGTGGTAACCATGCCTTAGATCGGACGCTATACGTTCTTGGGTACAAAAATAAAGGCTGACGATACTGAAAGGAGGAATAAAGAAGGGCGGTTAGGCATGGCATATATCATTCAAGCTTCACGAGCCTAGCCTAAATTAAAGCATTTGTAAGATTGTGTATAGCTCATTTGTAGCAACACTAGACAACTAGGATTGTCCAACACACGAGAATTAAATATAGAAATGCTGCAAACTGATGCACCTTTTACGGCACATGTAAATGGTGCTGTAACCCTTAGCCTACAATAACATGGATAAAATGCTGGCCAACATCGAATGTACTGCCATTCATTCACGCCAGGATCATGACATCAGCCGATGCATCAATGTAGGATTAGTAATTAGTTGTGGATAATCCAGTCAGCCTGTCTCTTAGTTACTAATTCTACCATCCTGTGCCGTCAAACTATTTCAGTTTGTTTGGCGAGGGATATGCCACATTGTTTGGCAAGGGATATGGACCCCAAAACCATCTACAATCCCATCATTGAAATGGAACATCGTTCATCATCACTCATATCGTCTTGTAAAGGAAACCGTATGGTATTACGTCATATTCATAGCTTATCGCTACGATTGAAAACCGTTGCAATGATGTTTCTGGGAAGGAAAAAACGGATGGTTATAATTGAATGTAGAATTAAAGTTCTCCGTTTGTTGAGATATCTTTCAATACGTAAA
Organism: Urechis unicinctus; assembly: GCA_034190875.2. NCBI lineage: Eukaryota > Metazoa > Annelida > Polychaeta > Xenopneusta > Urechidae > Urechis > Urechis unicinctus. Next base: position 2,357 of record JAXDRA010001079.1, read on the forward strand.
CCCTGCACATTATCTGGGGATATATTGTGGGTCCCCGCAGCTGCGATGGAAATCTGTTATTGTGTATAACTTGGTGGTTTAATGATCGCTTATATGTTGTCGTGTGTTGGAGATGATATCTTACATCTTGGTCGTAATCGCCATCTTTGTCATTTCCTTCATTCTCCTAATTATAGTTTTCATTTTTGTCAAAGCATTCTTTATCAGCAGGATTACTCCTAATTTCATCAATTGGCCATCATTGAGATCACCATCGCCATCATCGTCATTATCATCTTAATTATTAAGCATATAAACAATAAGCATAATTATCGTCATCAATGATGTCATCATTATCATCATTTAGATCGTACTCCATGTCTTCAATTTCTTTTTGATAAATGATATGGTATGGAAAGTATCTGATATCATTTCCTCATCATTGACCATTTCTCGTTTCTCTGTACACGCACTCAACCACAGCTGAGCTCATTCGTCTACCTAATTCATTGATGTAAAAGTCACCATGATCAATAGAAAATCCGTATAATCGGTGGAGACAGTGATGACTGATTCACAACACATTCTTTGTTCGTATGTATGTTTGTATGTATGTATGTATGTATGTATGTATGTATGTATGTATGTATGTATGTATGTATGTATGTATGTATGTATGTATGTATGTATGTATGTATGTATGTATGTATGTATGTATGTATGTATGTATGTATGTATGTATGTATGTATGTATGTATGTATGTATGTATGTATGTATGTATGTATGTATGTATGTATGTATGTATGTATGTATGTATGTATGTATGTATGTATGTATATGTATGTATGTATGTATGTATGTATGTATGTATGTATGTATGTATGTATGTATGTATGTATGTATGTATGTATGTATGTATGTATGTATGTCTGTATGTATGTATGTATGTATTTATGTATGTATGAATGAACGTATATATTGCGTGTGTTTGTGTGTGTATGTGTGTGTGTGTATGTGTATTTGTTTGGGCTATTGTCGTTTATGCATCTACCTTATTAAGTTAATAGAAATAGTTGGATTGCATTGACATAAACACACTAGCCTCCATAGCGATTCCTGTGTGGTTTAGGTGAGATAATGTGTGCATTAAAGAATTATAGTGTGTACTTTACTTTTACAGTTGGTTTATATTGGTGATAATTACAAGCAACAATATGATACTGCTGAGGAGCGGCTGTCGACCTGGTTCGTTGTATATGGAAGTCGTAAGGGTTCTAACGGATAGGGATACTATGCTGTGGCCAATGGACGATAATGGCCATAAAGAGTAGCAATATCAATCAAAGCCAGTGCAGCGTTTGTTAATTGTCCGTGGCTGGTGCATGATAATACCGTTACAATTGTTGTGTTGCCATTGGACTTACATTGTGGCCCTTTCTTTTTATTTGGTAAATAACATTGTTACATTGTAATAAGTGGTAAACATCATTTTGATGTTAGATAAATATTATATCTATCTAAGGTAACTAACTTTGTCACTTATGCCCAACAATCAGTTGTCATGGCTTACAGTGTAAAGTCTTCATCAAGATAGAAAACCTCGTATTTGCTATTAAGCTTACACACGTACATGTTGGAGAAGGCCGTCTGTGAGACCTGCCACTTTCCACCTCACCACTGCCATCCTCACTATTATATTGAAGCTAACGTCCATATCACATCCATGTCATGCATACTGTCAACAATCTCTACCCCCCATCCCCTGCCATCGGCTTATTATCCGCCCAGCACATATTGCCCCACTGGCTGCATCTCATCACTCACACTTTTCTCGAACCATTTCGCACCCATTCGTTTCTGGGAATTAAAGACTAATTTATGCCAATGTGAGACACTTATAAACACATCTGGCGGTTTTTGGAATTATTCATGAGTAGACTCGATTCCACTGAGGCTGTCAAATAAAATGATTAAACCATTTGAGAAAATGACGCGGTAGATCATCAGATACGCCAACGAGACTGCAGAATTGACACAATGGGCAATCCATGAGCAAGGCATCCATGACACAATGATGTATAACCCTACATGCGAGGGCGAAAATGCAATCAATATCATAGGATCCAATGCGGCAATCATTATTTGATAATACATCGAGGAGGTAGGGTTAATTCATGATTATGCATCAGGTGAGGCCCATTTGCGGAGCATCTTAGTAAAATATTAGTCGATACCCGATGGCGCATTAAATATAACAATCATTCGTGTGGTTCACATGCGCGTCTAGTTGCATCGTAGTATGTTATGATGCTCACATAATGTGAATGTAAAGACAGTCGTGGTGAATATATATATATATATACAAATACAAATATGGCATGTAGCACGCAGTCCCAATGAGGACGTTAACATTGATCAGACAATAGGAAAAATAAGGTCTAGCGAAGTTTATACATATGCTCTGATGATGGCAAAATACATATTACAACCCATATTGTGATAACAGTACTTCGCGAAAGTCTTTGTCGGATAGTGTCTCCACTCGATCAATTCCATTTAATTATAACTATGTCGAATGTTCTGTTGTAAATCATGCCCATTGCAAGTGGGGAATCAGCAATTTAACTCGCGTGCCCTGATTGTTTAATCCACCGACCTGGGCCAGCATTAAATTTACACAGTTGTAAGTTATCATCTGAGTGCTGCAGGTTTTGTTTGTCGTGTTGACGAGCAATGAATTAGAAATGAGATATCAGTTATTAGGTTCCTAAATAAAGAAACTGTAAGCGGAAAGGTTCGATAAGGTGGCTTGACATATCATTCATCATCCAGCATGCCCAAATTAATATGCGGTGAAAGCCTTTTCATTAGATGTTATCCGTTCTTGTGTCCATAAATAAATGAAAGCAATGATGAGAGGCGGGGTAAAAGAAGGGCGGTTAGACATGGTATACATCGTTCAGGGTGTCAAAACCAATGCTCAATAAAACACTTCGACGGCGTGCGTTAAACAGCGTTGTACAAGTGTGGCTGTGTGCTTATATATAGTTGCATAACGTACTACGCCAAAGATGATATTTACGGCATTGCAATATGAACTTACAAAGGTCACTTGCATGATTAATTCTGTTGCCCATGCTTAATCAGCCGTCGGGGCATTATTCCGATCGTAAGGCGGTTACCAGAGACATGTGTATAACAATATAAATTATTTCTCACAACATCCGCTACAAGACAGACCACATTGCAACATGTTTACCTAAAATAAACTATCACGATATGCAATAAATTCATTTCTAGAGCACACATTAAACAATGAATACAGTGTCTTAGCGGTACATTAAACCCGTACGGTATAATAACTGCAATATCCATCAGGTAGCGTGTGTGATGCAATTGTTTCTTTAAACAGCACAACTGATGCTGTACCTGCGACATTCAACCACTAAGGGTAAAGCAGCTATTATTGTTTAATGTAAATTGATTTGAAGTGGCCCTCCGATGACCACATCGGGGCAAACGGATTTGTCGTTTTTTGAAGGCACAGAAGGACACGTAAATTAACCCACTGCAGACGATACGGTCAGGATATCCCCACGGAACCAAGTTAGTGCCAGGGAAACAACTGACACGTTATATCACCCAAATAATCAGGTGTTATATAGGTGATACAATGGCGTGTATTCTGGGTATCAACGACCATTCCGCCTTATTTATTGCCAATACTTGCCCTCAGATTTCACTTCGGACGCATTGTTGATGAAGGAGAAAATGTACTTTTGTGCAAGGCACGTATCATGTTGAAACATTTTACTCCATATATTCATTGATACATTTTTCACAGACATTCACCGAAAGGAAATCGACAGAAAAACCCAAGAATTCCTGATTTATTGCTGCTAACACAATATTTACACCCTAAGCGAAGGTCATTCAGTGTATATCATACTGACGAAAGACACTTTTATGATTAACTTTATGATATGGCTCAAGTTGGTAGTCTGTGGTATCAGTTACGACTATGGCTAAGATAACCAATAAAGACGAGCCCATTAAACGTCAAGGAAACGCGACCCTTAAATGATATACCATATACCACGCGTCATAAACCAGAAGTGAATTTGGATCGGGCTATCTGCGAGATAGATGACAATAATATACTGGCAGTGTTTGAATGGCCTTGGTTTATTATGTGTTTCATAACCGGTTGCTCTACACAAACGAATATAACTGCAGATGTAGCTTGTCTGATGGTTATGATACTACGGTACAAAACCAACATACAGTAATATGTATGACATGTTGTACCAAGTGTTTGACCCGTGTTTAACGGTCCAAGTAAGACAATATTACCAATGTCCCAAATAGTCTCATCAAGATCTTTTCATAAATGCCATCCTTACTCTCATATATAACATGTTCACCTGATCTTTCTCCCTTTATCATCTTGTTCTCACAAATAAATAACCACCCTGTCATGCCCTCATTGATGCTTTCTACCTCTCAACTGGGATCATAGCACACACGCCATCTCTCGCATCGCCCCATTATTGCCCGCTCCCAAAAGGCTCTGGTTTATACAGCGAGTTCATTTGGTGCTGGGTATAAAGACTAGTTTATGTCGATGGGAGACTATTATGAGCACAGCTCGCTCGTCGTGCGACCCCCAGGTTCTACGAATTATTCATGAAAATGAGATTATTGTTCACTTAAGGCTCGTCATAAATGCTAGATGTTTGATATGTATGTTCCAATAAGTGTTTATTGCAGAAGCTGAATAATTAATCTTTGGATGGCCTTTGTGATATGATGTTAAACGCGACAGTACGGCGGCAACGTGCAGCCGAGGTAATTTAACAGATGTAGGTGGGGACATATTGCTCGAGTCACTTGCCTTGGAAGGTTGAGCTTGTCAGCTTGTGATACTTTGTGGGTTATTACTGCTTACTTTCACCACGGCCATTCGGACATAATTATATGATTGTTAACTTGGCTTGTGTCCTGCCATTACAATAGTTCCTTGGATTTGCTAGACTGAAATGAAGATTCTGCCTATTTGTTATACCATCGAATGGCCCATTTCGATGTCTAAGGTGGATCTATGTAGATTATTGTGTATGATGGCTAAACGGGAAGGGTCATGAAATTTACTATGAATCTATCCATGCAGGTTCATGGATGTTTGGTTCAAATAACGCCGTATTTGTCTGCGCGCTGAATATGATTATCTGCTGCATAAATGCATTATTTACAGAAGAGAAAGGACCATAATGCAAGCTACCAAACCTAACCACATTAAACATCAAATCAATAACAAATGGGACGTAACCGAATTCGGCAGGTAGTCATGATTTATCAGTGCAAACGCAATCTATGCACTTACAGCGTGAGGCACATACGGACAATCAGCACTATACGGGCCTATATAGCTTGCTTTATGATCCGCGAATTAATTGTTTGGGAGGGTCGTTTTCATGCTCTTTGGGGGACTATTGACATAGAAACTAATAATCACTTGCCCGCCATTGAGTGATGGTTATGGTGACGAAGTGGGTGTGACAAGCTTTCGATGGCGTGACCCATGAGTCATACCCCGAGTCATAACAAGAAATGGATTCAACTTATATCACTGTGTGTCCGGGAAACCACCTTGGTGGGGGCCTGACAAAAATGAAACTATCGCGTTCGCATTATTTTATGGATGCGTATTTTGCATAAGAATAACAATAACCCTCCAACATAAAAGGCTTTTATACACCAAACATTGTCAGACAACATTACGGCTGCCACATAATTAATCATTCATCAAGTTAATTATGAGTGCATGAACATCTCATAACACGCACGACTTATGTAAGTTCCACGGTAGGACTGTTTGGACAACCCGATATTTTTCACATGTTTTGTCTGGTAGCTCTCTGACATAGTGATCATAAGTTGCCTCGTAATTGGTGAGGTAAATTATGGGTCACATCAAATTGTACAACTTCAGGAATGGCTCAAATCGAGTATGAAATATGACAAGCAAATGAATGGCAATGTGTTCCCGTCATTGTATTCAGATGTACCTCTGCGTTACATACAGAAGGGTCACCAATATGACACAAGCAACCATATTCCTTAAGCAGCGAGAAGAAGTTGACACCGAGGAAATTACGTCAGACACATATCATATATTTTGTAATACTTATTTTCTCAGGTGTATGCATTATTATTTTTCGTATAATAAACATGTATTAGATGTAAACGATATAGCTCGATTTGTTGTAAGATTTGTGAAACATGTTGTAACGCTGTAGTCGCTATGAAGTACTAGTAAATATATAATATTAGACAATTATCTTATATGAAAGCACCCGATTACAGATGGATGTTTTGCTGCCATACAGTACAAGCGTTGCATTTATGAAAACATACGTATCATTCAATTTTAGCATCTTATATTTATTTATGCTCATGGAAGTTGTTTGGGGTTAGTGTATATTTATGATAATACTCTATATATGATCACAACATAAATTGTTAATGGTGCCCGCTCTCTATTCTGGCTTTAATTGTTCCTGAATAATTCAAGATTAACATTGACTCAGCAATGTTTAACAGCATGGAGGTCTGCAAGTGTTTTAATTATCTAAGAGATAATTTGCTGACATTTTCCAGATGCTAAAGTGCTGCTGCACACGACAACAATGATCTTGTTAACTGACTAGATGGCTCCATTTGATAACGGCATTGAATATTTATCTGTACAGCAATTGAATGCCGTGCTGATAATTTGAAACCGCAATGTGCAAGCTACTAATGCCAATCAAAAACAAAACCGACAAGGGGTAGTTTTGTGAGACAACTCGTACTTCAGTGCAACATTGCAAATTGTAGCTGAAACTGGCTAAAAACCGTTTACCATAAATGCAAAGGAATGTATTTATCAGATGCAGAACAGGGGAGGCGGGAGCGGATCGTATCAACCATGCTACAAAACATTTGGTACACACTACTGGCATAAGACACGGGTTATTCGTTTGGAATCGCACATTTCAATGAATATCACACCCGCTTTGCTCCAATTACGATCCCTCAGTTACCCCATTACCGTGACGACCATTGGGCCTGTTCATTAGTTTCTATTACAATAGTGTTTAATAAATCAGCGAGCCATAACATCACAGATCATAAAGGAAGCCACATGTAAACCAGTTGATACATCTGGTCACATCATGTGAATCTATTAAGAAAGGTGGATAAATCGAAATCAATATAACCAAGAATATTACAGCATTTTGTTTGCCTCCATTAAAGCTTTAACTTATTGTTAACGAAGATGTTGTTAATGGCATCTGTCAGTCAGCCCTCGTGGTCGTATGCTGCCCCATCCAATTAGTTAAACCAATTGCGCACACGCATATGATATATTGTGATATCAACAACGCAAGTCACTTTCGATCGATGTACTGTAACATAAAATAAGCAATCTATAGCGTCGTGCTGTGTCCTGCTAGTGATAGGGAAAAACAACGTCGGCATTGAATTTGCTGGACTGAGTCGGCTTGAGCGTTAATGCTTGTACACACTGGTACATACAAAGTTGTGTCAAGGCAAATTATGTGATTTGAATGGGTTATAATGCTGGTAACGCATCATTGAAAGCTACACGAGCGGTGTTGTTACAGGTTATTGTATATCGTAGCTCCAAAATGTTGTGTCTGAAATATGTTTTATAAACAAAATTCCACTTCTTGCATTATTAATGTCCCAAGGTAAACCACATTTATAACGATGAGACTTGACAATAGCAGAGAGCATATGTGTATAGGTGGAACACGCATATTTTATGTCATCGTCCAGAGGGAATGAATCATAAAAGGCAATGAATGCTTCGATGACTGTGTTGCGTGCTGATATCAATTCACTTATTCATTCCAATGTGAAAACATTCAACGTCAGTGGGACTCTCATTCTAGGGCAATGCATTCACACGTGTAAAAACAGCATCACCCTTATTCCCATCGTGACCACACACGAATACTGACATAATTACCTAATTCCCACCGTTGACATAAACGAATAATGATAGCATTACCTAATTCTCATCGTGACCACGCATGAATAATGACAGCATTACCTAATTTCCGCCGTGACCACACCCGAATAATGACAGCATTACCTAATTCCTACCATGACCACGCCTCAAATACTCAGACTAACCCGACGCAAATCCCTTTCATGACCCAACCCGAAACTCCGCCGTGATTTCACCCTAATGCCAACAGTGTCCCAACTATTGATAAAATCAATGGCTGGTAGCGTTGCTTTTCAGAATTAATTACTTTTTCTTACCTTGCCCATATCCCATGTATTCAAACAAACGTTATTAAGAATAACATCTGTTAGGAATATGAAGGTAAATAAATGATCAAAACTATACACTCCGACAAGCCCACTTATGTAGACTAATATTGCTGCATAGCATTTGCAGCAGTATCCAATGTTTCTATTACAAGAATCGCTTTGCATCCTTCTCATTACCTTAAAACAATAGGGGCCTTCACATTCTCGGGTTTCCGTCGCGCTCGTTAGGAGGGCCACCGTCGTGCTCAGCGAGTTTTATAGGAACTTGGGGCATGTTTCTCTGCCTGTGACGCTGTCGGCGCTTTATACGCGCTTTACCTGTTGCTGTTTTAAGTTTGTGCGTTGTAGCCCGCATTCTTGTCGCGTGTTTCTATAGCTTAAAGGACATCAAAGACGTCACGGAAGGTGTCAAGCGCACTCTGAACTTATCTTGGCTTCATATGAACGCTGTGACGCCGCAATAAGCAGTTCTCAAACCAAGAGATTATCATAAAATAGTGATCCATGACAGGGAATATCAGCTCCTTCTCAACAGACACGTACATGCAGTTGTATATATATCCTTAAACCATTGTAGGTGTTATCTGAGGGGGACATGTGTTAGGGAGCAGTCCCAGTCCGATCAGCCGTACAATGCATGGCTTCTCCTCTCCCCATCTGGTACCATAGAGTCTGCTGGATGTGACTTTTAATTAATATAAGTAGAATGTTTAACTTAAGAAGGTTGAATACAGAGATGTCACACATCATATGAATATGTATTTGTAAGATCAACGCCAATATCAAACAAAAAACGACGTATATTCACCACAGATTAAATCTCTACGTTCCGCATCGTGTATTGCGTTCGCGTTTTGGAAAAACATGCCCCCACTTCAGGTTGAAAATCAGTATCGCCGCCTAGCGGCCGCGACGGAAACCCGAGAATGTGAAGCGGCCTATTACCCTTGCCTATTCCAA
>JAXDRA010001080.1:0-51951 GCA_034190875.2 Urechis unicinctus
TAGCCACGGAATAGTAAAATAGTTGACGGTATGCATCATAGCTAAATATTTGTCTGGTACTTTACCATGATATTTATCGTTATATCCTAGCCATCCTTAGACAGCTATCAGGTTATGACTACGGCAAGGGATGAACAAGCATTCGATGAATTTACTTCTTCAGCAATGGCCCATATTTACCATTTAATATCATATTGATAAATAGTTGAAACAGTGACTATTTATTCTCAAGAACAGCTGTTTATCTTTCAAATTCTATGTTAAACTGATACATCGAAGATTGGTATTCGCATTTGCAAGGGTTAATCATAACTCATTAAACCCATATAACCCCCATAAGCACAACAGTAGGTGCTCACTATCTTTATCAAACCAGTCTTGCGTATGTCACAAAAGGGATCTTTGGCTTCTTGTAGCGATTCCAACAAGCACTTACACATACCAGGAATCAATCAGGTTGTAACACCAATCAACTGGCAAACAACAATGTGGAAATCATGTAAGGGTAGCCCAGCCCCGTTATGTGGGAAGGTGTATGGATGCAGTTAATCCACAAGGAGTAACAGAAACAATGTCGGCAATGTTACATCATACGCTAAGGGTCAAGTTACGATTTGTTAGGTTTGATATCCGCCATGAGGTCTTTGCAGTTGGTGAGCCGAATATCCGTGTCAAATTCACAGGTTGTAACTCCCCGTTCCTGTCATTCGGGGATTGTAACTCCATCTACATATCATTTAAAGTGTGGTCCTCGTGGATCATGTCCCAAAAGGGTCCGATCAAATAAAGCATGACGCGCAATACACAGATGGCAAGAACTGCAACATACGGCGTGAATTAGAAGGTAGAAATGCATAGTGAACTAATGTCAATAAAAAGTGAGCAAATAACTGATTTTCCATGACGCATGATTTGTAGGCTGAGTGATATGCTTCTCTGATCGCAAGCAACATAACCTGTTATCATGATTAGTTACATGAGGACAAAAGAGTGATAAAACAAGCATAATCGTATGTGTTGACTGACGCATTGTGCCAACGGCGGGTTATTATTTTAGGCCCTGTCTGAGGGTCGATTTTGGTCTTTAGGTCAACAAGGTAATCGTTAAACACCCATTGCGATCGAGTGTACTCTTAACCAGTAGGAATACGCAACAGTCTGCCTCCCTGTGTTCATGAACAATTGAACGTGATCCATCACCGTTGTAATTGAATTAAGCCTGAATCTCAAAGATCATTGCCTGTAATTATAACACATATCAGATAAACAAGGTGCAATGATATGTATGATGATATAATTACATTGCACAATTGGTTGCACGTAGCCGACAACATTGTTCATTGAGATGTTTTGGTGACAGAAAGCTGTTGATGTAATTGGCCTGTTGTAACTAAAGATTCATGAACAGCCAATTCTTGCATGAACGTCAATATATGAGATATGTGTCGTGTAGCTTCAGTAGTTATCGAATTCACAGAGTTACTATCATATTAAGCTTTCTTGAACAACCATTTGAACTGCCCTGATGCTTACACTGGTTGCTTGATCAATAATAGTATCTGCAATATACAAGTGTAACTATGCATTAAATTGGCTTATTTCCGTTGTGTTTTTCCTCCAAATATTGTTTAGATCTATGTTACTGGAAACGTTGTTAACCGATTTAATACAATTTTGTGTAAGACAGGAAGAGACAAGCACATTAATGGGTAGAGACACTTTGTTGACAATAGCTTGAAAATGTGCTCCATAAACTCTATATTCTATTTCCGATTTACATTTCAATATAACATGCTACCATTTGTTCACTTTGATAAGCATCTCTACTACCAAAGGCTCTCTTTTGTTTAAAAGCGGGCCAAAAAAATCATCGAAAGCAAAAAGAAAACCACAGACGCCCCCGCATTATACATATATACATTTATATACATATATAAACATATGTATATATATATATATATATATATATATATTAGTATATGTAATAGGGGTTCGAGCACAGAGGGGGACGATCTTGAGATCACCCCACCAACGATAAGGAATCCCCCACTTCAGAGCATAATTAACCCACTTCAACTATTCTTTTCGTGGTCTAAGGTCTCAAGAGCTGACAAGAGCTGGCCAAGTATTAAAGCTGTTACCTCTCAGCAGGCTGTGAGTCGCAGGGTAGGGGCAGCCATGAGTCGCAACGAAATTGCAGGGTACAAATGACACAAAATCAAGTCGTGACGAAATCGCAGGGTTAGGAGCCACAAGTCGCAGGACACAAGGACCCACCGGTCACTAGTCATAGGTGGGTATTTCGTTGCGACTTGATTTTGTGTCATTTGTATCCCCCTTTTGAACTAATAAAACATTAGAGTAATGACGCCCCATTACATACGCGCGAAACAGGCTCAAGCCGACTATGCTCAAATCCACGGCCAGGCCCTGCCACCCTATCCACGGACGAAGGTCGCCCTCACGGCACTCATAAAGAAAAACGCCTTTGACAGGACGTACAAGGAGATGTACGCAAGAATGACAACCATGGCGGACCGTGACCCAGCCCCTCCACCGACTCCATCCCCCCGACTCTGGTCTGAAGTGGCGAAAGCACCGGCCCCACACCCCAGGGCCGCCTCCAGGAAACCACTCCCCCTCGTAAGGCCGGTCCCAGTTCCCCGAACAAGCCTCAGACCAGTTCCCACTCCCCGCCTCAAATTCAGGAGAACCAAGCGGGCCATCAACAACCAACTGCGAGGCTGGGTCATGAACGTCCCCAAAACTCACCCCTACACCCCGGACCTCCTGACCTTCCAGAAAGGCGTGCAACCCCAGGTTCGTAAAGTTCTGGCCGAGGAGCTGAACCAGCTAGGTGGCCACAAAACCCAGCTCGCAGTCAAAGTAAGCCTCTACAAGACCGATAAAGATGGTGTCACGGAGTATAATGAACCAGTCCTACGAAACAAGCAGCAGGTGATTCTAGGCAAAGAAGACATTGACTCCGTGATAGACCAGGCCGGCCCCCAAATCCAGGAGATGCTGGAGAAGTGGGTTAACCTAGGTTCTGGGTGGGTCTTCGAGGCAGTAGAAACCATCTGGATCGACATCGCCAAGTATCAACCACTCAAAGGCGGCTCCTACCTCCCCCTACCACCACCACTGGCAAAGAAAGAGGCCATCATAAACGTAAAGAACTGGGACGACTTCTGCATTCTATGGGCTATTGTAGCCGCACTGTACCCAGCTGCCAAAAAACCCCAGCGGCCATCAAAATACAACATCCAGTGGCTCCTAAATAAGCTAAAGGGCTCAGGTGTGGCATACCCAACCCCCGTCTCCCACGCCGAAAAAATCGAAAAGGCTCTTGACCTAGGCCTAAATGTATTTGGCTGGGATGGGAAAGCTGTCATGGTCCACCGGATCAGCAAGCACCCTGGCAACTGTATAAACCTCATGCTGATCGAGAAGGATGGAGTATGCCATTACAGCTGGATCAAAAACCTAGACCGCCTACTCTACGACCAGACAAAATACGAGGGCCGCAAATTCTTCTGCAAACGCTGCCTCCACGGCTACACCACCTCGGCCCTCCTCCAGGCCCACAAGCCAGAGTGTGTAGGGGTTGGCCAAACAGCCGTGCGGGTAGACATGCCAGAGGAGGGGAAAAACACCCTATCCTTCCAAAACTGGCAAAAGCAACTCCCGGCCCCCTACGTCATCTACGCTGACTTCGAGGCGCTCACAGTAAAGCTCCCAGGGCCAGCCCTCAATCCAGAAAAGAGCAACACCCAGAAGACCCAGGAACACCAGGGCTGCGGGTTCGGTTATATAGTGGTCCGATGTGATGGAAAGACTCACCCCCCCAGTAGTCTACAGGGGAAAAGACACTGTGGAGAAGTTCCTCAAGGCCCTACAGCAAGAGGAGAAAAAGATCAAATCAGTTATCTCCAAGCCAGTCCCCATGTGGATGACCAGGGATGACCAAACAGTCCACAAGACCGCAACCCAATGCCACGTCTGCAGCAAACCACTACTCACCGACCGGGTCCGCGACCACTGCCACATAACCGGCAAGTATAGAGGGCCAGCCCACAGCGCCTGCAACTTAAAGCTTAGGCTGAGCCCCAAGACAACCCCCATCCCCGTGGTCTTCCATAACCTGCGGGGCTATGACTCCCATCTCCTAATGCAAGGCATAAGCAAGGTAGAGGGGGACATCAACTGTATACCCAACAATATGGAAAAGTACATATCCCTATCCTCGGGCAGCTCCGCTTCATAGACAGCGCACAGTTCCTCCTGGCCTCCCTCGACAAGCTGGTCTCAGCCAATAGTCCAGACGCCTTCACCGTGACGTCAGAGTATGAACCAGACCAGACAAAGCGAGGGTTACTCCTACGCAAGGGAGTCTTCCCCTACGAGTTCATGGACAGCTGGGATAAGTTTGATTCTCCCCTCCCGCCCATCCAAGACTTCTACAGCAAGCTCTCGGAGCAGGGCATATCAGCCACAGACTACGCCCACGCGCAAAAAGTCTGGAGCACGTTTGGCTGCAAGAACATGGGCGACTACCACGACCTCTACCTCCAGACAGATGTCCTCCTCCTAGCCGACGTGTTTGAAACCTTCCGGAAGACCAGCCTAAAGCAGTACGGTCTGGACCCAGCCCACTACTATACCAGCCCAGGTCTCTCGTGGGACGCTCTACTCAAGAGCACAGGGGTAAAACTCGAACTCCTCACCGACTACGACAAACACCTCTTCATCGAGAAGGGTCTGCGTGGAGGAATAAGTATGGTCTCGCGGCGCCACGCCAAGGCGAACAATCCCTACGTAGGAGACTTCGATCAGGACAAGCCCACGAGCTATATCCAATACCTCGACGCTAACAACCTCTATGGATGGGCAATGAGCCAGGCCCTACCTACCTCAAACATTGAGTGGGTGGACCGGCCAGAGTCGCTCTCCAGAATAGTCCGCATCCCACCCAGACGATGCCGAGACTGGGTACATCCTTGAGGTCGACCTAGAGTATCCAGCTGAGCTTCACGACGACCACAACGACTACCCCCTGGCCCCAGAGCGACTACTTGTCCAGAACGAGTGGCTCTCAGACTACCAGAGAAACCTCCTTAACGAATACGGCGGCCACGGAGTCGAGAAGCTGGTCCCGAACCTGAGGAATAAGGAGAAGTACGTACTCCACTACAGGAACCTCAAACTGTATCTGGCCCTGGGGATGAGGCTGACCAAGATCCACCGCGCCCTATCCTTCACCCAAAGCACCTGGATGGAACCCTACATCCGGAAGAACACAGATCTCCGCAAGGCCGCAACCAGCGACTTTGAGAAGGACCTCTACAAACTAATGAACAACTCCGTCTTCGGCAAGACCATGGAGAACCTCCGCAAGCGGGTTGACGTGAAGCTGGTCCGAGCTGCAGACAGCAACAAAATAAGAAAGCTCATCGCCAGCCCTGCCTTCGCCCGCCAAAAAATATTCGACGACGACCTGGCCGCCATCCACATCCACAAGGCCCACCTGGTCCTCAACCGCCCAGTCTATGTGGGGATGTGCATACTCGACCTGTCCAAGCACCTCATGTACGACTTCTACTACAACACCATGAAGCCCCAGTACGGCCGCGGGGTCAACCTACTCTATACCGACACCGACTCCCTCCTCCTGGAGATCCGCACACCAGACATCTACGCCGACATGAAAAAAGACAGTGACCTATTTGACACCAGCAACTACGACCCAGCCCACCCGCTCCACAGCAACGAGAACAAGAAGGTTCTAGGAAAGATGAAGGACGAGTGCGGCGGTGTACCCATCAGGGAGTATGTAGGCCTGCGCCCAAAGATGTACTCCATCCTAATGTCGACCCCGGAGGAAATCAAGAAAGCAAAGGGTAAAAAAAAGGTAGTGGTCAAGAAACACCTGCGCCACGCCCAATACCTTGAATCACTGTTCGACCAGAAGCGGTTCCGCCATGGGATGAACATGCTCCGAAGTGACAATCACAAGATATATGGGCTGCACGTCAACAAGGTGTCTCTATCCCCTTTTGATACAAAGCGATGGATAGCTCCGGGCGGTGTACACACTCTAGCCTATGGGCATAGCCACACCCAGGCCTACCACCCAGCGTAGACCGCCGGCACACGGGGTGTATCATATTCAACCGTGGTGTGTATCCACACCTTCCACCTACGACCGGTCACTGAGGGGTGATGGTGAACTTCTCGCACCACTGTTGGACACCTCTCCCTCACCCTCTACCCCCTCCGCAATCAGGAGGTCATCCACCTTCTCACATATGCCGGCTATAGTGAGACTGGTGGCCTGGGGAGAGCGTAAAGGAGTGGTCTTTCTGGCCTGAGGGGGGTTGGGTGTGGGAGCGGCACCACCCGGCGGACGTGGGGGCTTGGTCTTCCTAGCTTGAGAAGGTTTATCTAGCACGCCTTCCTCAGTCATACCAGTCTCAACGTGAGTCGCCATCCGGGCCTTCCTGCGCTCAAGCCTCTTCTTCTTCCTCATGAGGTTGTGGTTAACCCTTTCGTATCCACAATCCATACATAATTTTAGGTTATTTTTAATGCCCTTCTGGCACTTTACACAAAGTCGATTTATGATCCCCCGCTTAATCTTAAACCTGTGCATTGCGCAAAAGTCAAACTTACAGGGCCTGTCACAAGGTTCTCTCTTCCCGAGTAATATCCAGGGGCACTTTCCAGTTGCTTCCATTACTACCTATCTGCCTTTTGTTTAATTGGTAATACCGTCTGGTGGAAACTGGGTATCGGGCGGCACAACAAGCAGCTCCTCCTTAACAAAGCCACGGGGCGGTCCATCCAGCAAATAGTATAGTACAGGCTCACCAGATTTAGTGACAGAGCTTCCAATCCGGTAAACATTGAGCGACCACACAGGATCAGTGGCCCGCCGCCGGTGGTCTTGCTCTGCCTCACCAGGCTGGTAGAGGTAGCGAACGCCAACATCAGAGGGAAGCTTTTGCTCTTTGACCCCCAGAGGGCGCCCTGGTACGACTGCAGAGGGCTTTTGTGCAACTCGTTTTGCCTTTATAGCATCTTTAGGTTTTTTTCCAGTCAAGCGTGTCACCTCATTATTTATCGCAGAGACTACAGCCTGCAGTCGAGAAACCCACTCAGTCGATCGTTTTCCAGTATCCCTTAACTCTACGGCATACTGGTGACCAAAGAGTCGCTCAGCAAGGGTTCGGTTAAAGCGTTCCACTATACCCTGGTCTCGATGGATATTCACACGGCCACGCCTGACTGATACTCCGTGTTTTACTAACAGCTGATTCGCTGCACCCATAAACTCCCGTCCGGGGTCCACCTGAAGTAGTTTAGGCCAATGCAGCGGTCCTCGTTTGTATATCCTCTCAAGTGCACCTACGACCTCCTTAGCCTCTTTTGTAGTCAATGGCTCAGCCGCTTTGTAGCGCGAGGCCACATCAACCAATGTTAGGGCATACTTGTAAGTCCGGCGCTTCACAACATCATGAGGAAGAAATAAGAGATCGGCTTGGTGAACCTCATTAGGGACAGGGACATCAAACTTTGGCCTGGGAATGTGTTTTGGCACTGGCAGATTGATTTGCCATATAGCTTGCTTTGTTAGCCACCCCCTGGCAACTTCCTCAGAAACCTTAGCTTCTGTTGCAAGCTTCTTGATAGCTGTAATGCCTTTCCAGTAGACCTTAGGACTATAGTAGATCTTTTGCATGCGACGATCCATATACAGTAAACGTTCGAGTCTCCAAATGACCTACTTAGCAAGCCTGTATGCAACCAGCCCAGTCACAGCCATACCCAGTATAATGAACGCCACCTCACGCCCCCTCTGTTCATCCGAGGGCTCGTAGAAGTCTGAAAGTTGCGGCTCAGAGCCCAGCGGGTCGACGGTTTTATTCGTAATTGGGGCTTACTCACGCATAGCCTCATCCGCATCCTTAAAAGTATGCTCGGCGTGGCCTTGGCGGCGCAGTTGCTCATTGATGAAGTCTAAGCGTTCAGTTCTCTTCTTGGCCCATGCTGCCTGAGCAGATTGAAGCTGCTCGATTGCCATATCATGGCGTTTACGTTCCGCATCCACTTGGCTGCCTCGTAATTTAGAGAATAAAAAGTTGCTCCCAGAGAATGCAAGGGCGTTAACAAGAGCTCCCCCAACAAGTAGCGCGAGTGTGGCCATTACTTCAGTATATCAACTGGTAAGATTCCTTGTTTAATTAGCATATCCTTTGTGGCCATAGCTAGTGATACATCGGCAACAGCCATAGCCAGGTCCCGTGGGGTGAAATCAAGACGTGGCACCCCACCACCCAGAGCCATCTTAGCAAGCTTGGCATAACCTATTGAAATACCGGAAACAACTACACCGTGGTACAGAGCGTTGACGAGCATTTTTCCATCAGTAATTGGTGTTGTCATCTTATTCCATATAAAACGGATCCTTTAAATGAGCGTCTGTGGGCTTTTGTACCACAACCTGTTTAGGGTGTGAGGCTACCATCTGGTGCCTGTACCAATACAATGCCAACACGCCAACACCGCCGACAACCAAAGGCACAGCCCATGTTGGCCACGTCCACCTTTCCAGAGGTTTGCTCGTTGATATTGGCTCGACAGCTTCATCTCTACCATCTGTAAGCGCTGCCTTAGCCTCTCGGAGCTCTCTCAGAAGCTTATTTTGATTGGCTTTTCGAGCTGCAGCACCCTTTCGTCCTGCCGCAAACCTTTTAGCGTTTTTTGTCACTGACGTTATCTCCACCGGTGTTGTCTCCCCTTGATTCGTGTTCGTTTGTTCCATGTTTACTTACTAAATTTATTTGTCCAATTGACAGCTCTTAGTAAGCACCTGTTATAGCGGAGTTAAGCACATGCTATAGCGGAGTTAAGCACATGCTATATCAGAGTTAAACACATACTATAGCGCCGAAGTGGTGTCTTCCTCTCCACCGGCCCCTGTTGTTTCGGCGCTTGTTTTACCAAATTGACAGTGCTTAACTGTTGTTAAAGCCGCAGTTAAGGGAGCTAAAAACATACCATAGCGATGATATAGCTCACAAGTGGCACGTGGCTTAGCGGGTGTCCAACAAACGGATCCGTCTCGAGGTCTGTAATTAGCCTTTGCTGGTGTTCTGGTGGGATTGGTAGAAACATACAAGCAATACCTGAGTACAGCTTTAGCAGTGTCTGACCTAGAGTACGTGTCATGCTGGCACCTAGCCGAGCCTCGTATCTCACATACAGCTTTATGATCTCTTCATCAGACATTGATTCAACCTGGTCAATTGTAAGGCCCTTCAAACCAAGGTACTGACGGGCCTGACCTCCGGCTATGACGGCAGCAAGCCTATCTCTCTTAGAAGACATATTTACACTAGGGGTGCAACTAGGTTCCGCTCCCCCAGACTTTGTCTCCACTAAGCTAGTCGAGTCCTGTTCAAGGAGTTTATCAATAATGATATCAGGATCCATGAATATACGTATACGCCTTCGAGCTTCAAAATACTGCACCGCTACCCAGATGAAGAAACCTAAATTGATTACTGAGGCAGCGGCTGCTATCAAGGCCAATATCACTTCAATCGACGGCATATGCAGTAGGCTGATCAGTCTTCAGCAGCAGTTTTGCGTACTTGGTCTTTGCTAGTAGTTGGCGTACTGTGGCACGTTCCTCCTTTGTTGGAATTACATAATTTTCACATAAGGCGTCTTCAAACGAGTCACGGTCCTTGGTGTGAAAGAGCACCATCCAGCGAGTCTGCTCACGTAAGTCCTTCAGCACAGAGTTATACTTTTGGGTGAGGACCTAGACACTTTGCTGCGCATGGCGGCCGCTAAAGGCCAGTTCGGATAACATGTCTTTCTTCTTGGTTAGGGCCTTTGTTGCCGAACAGTCATCAATAATGTACAGGGTTGGCTCGCCCTTAAAACAATGGTAGAAAGCCCTCAGGTCGTCATGGAGCCGCTCCCCTGGATCAACCACGTACACCTCTGAATCATCCCACACACATGACCGCGTCCGATAGTCCTCGTTGAAACGTATGGTAGGGCAGAGGATTACAATATGCTCGAAGGCACCAAAGAAGGGCCCTTCAAGTAGGTCGAGGATGAATGCGGTTTTCCCACATCCTGTCTGTCCACAAACAATTGCCGAACAGGGACCATCTGGAAATGTAAACTTAGTAGACTGCGCTGAAGAACCTGCCATCTTTAATGTTAAGCTGTGCATCCATTACAATATACATATAAACGTTCAATGCAACAGCCGCCTCTGCCTTTTTCGTGATCTGTATGGTGATGCCCTCAGACGCATTCTCCACAGCCCTGCCACTACCGTGCAGCTGGTCGTCATCACTCGTCCTTAAGTTGAGCCACAGAGCATACTTAGTGGTTAGGTACTCTCCTAGGGACACGTCTGACAATGCCAAGTCTTTTAATGCTATTGCTACACTGGGGTCTCGTTTACACGTTGCTGCACAGGCCTTCTTCACCTCGTCCCACTGCTGGTAGCCACGCATGCCCTGGGCATAGAGCTGATTGGGGATGCCCTCAATGGTCACCTCAACCTTCGTTATCTTTGGGTTGTAGAACGACTCTGTTTTCCTGGCGTATGAGACATTGGTCGGGTCTTCAAAGAGCAGTAGGATGCCCTTCATGCTGCGAGCCGGCACGTTCAGGTTGATGTTCCACAGTGTATCTCTTTTATTGTATACAAGCTTCCTGTGACGAAGCACAAGGTCATACAGAATCGAGAGTCGACCTGTGTACTGGGTGCGTATCATGCGGGCTAACTCTGTTTGGGTAACCATGTCATACTCCAGCGAGATGCCATCAATTTTGTAGCTTGCAGCGGTGTCGCCTGTTGCGTGAATCACGCGGTTGTAGTCGTTGAACGTGAGCTCGTATTCCAGTCTGTCATTAAGCGCGCTCTGGTAGAATGGCATGTGGCTCTCGAGGAGTTCAAAATCAAGCGGAACGTAGAACCTGTTACCATACACATCGGCTACGGCCTTGTCCTCTTCCTCGGTATCAACCTTGTCTCCTGCCCCCAGTCGTATCTTAGTTGCGTTTCTATCATCTGATGTGTCAATGCCCTGATACTGAAGGCCCTGTCTCTCCTGTGCTGTCCGCCACAAGTCGTGGTAACAGTGGTACATATCGCTGTCATCAATAGACATGACCTCATTGCCAGAAATCTTGATTGTCAGTTTCTTAACTACGACGCGACCCAAGTTTTGCACAACGCTGCGGTTAACATCAGTCGAGGTCAGCGTGATTGTAAAGGCCAGCCGTGCTGTCCCTGGAACAATGACGTCTTCTGCACCTAGATTTGGGAAGCGAACCAGCAGTTGTTGGTTCTGATCAATAGTGCTTGGATTGTTTGTAACGACTACAGATTGTCGCACGCCCTTTACCCCAAGGGGTTCGCGTATCCGGCGGTGTGGGTTTAGTTTGCGTCCGTAAGTACTCGTCATGTTGAATGTTTAATTACAATTATATCTTTAACACACAGACATGGAGTTTGATAACCCAGCATTTGACGACCCTGAGGAGGAAGGGGCTATGGGAGGGGATAGGAATGAGACTAGCTTTGATGATGAGGATACTAACATGATTGACGAAACTTTAGATACGTCGTACTCGACTATGCCACCATGGGCTATTACTGAAATGCCTGCTGGGTTAACAGAAGATCAGGTGGCTTCCAAAGAAGAAACTGAAGTCTTAGTTAAGAGGTGGGAGAAGGCAGTGTCTAAGCATGAGCTGCAGGCCACTCTGGAGTTTAGATCGTCTCAACAAGGGGACCTTTGGGTTAAGTGGGACCGAGAATGGAATCTTCTGACATGGAAGAACAATCCAAACAAATTCCTCTCTCCTATGAGTATCCTAGATTACGGTGGTACACCGCTTGCTCGGGCTCTTGGAGTGATCGCTGAACTATCCACAGAAGCAGTAAAAGCCCTACAAGGCGTTGACGAAGCTGCTGCTTTAGCAGAAGCTGCACTTCCAGATATGTTAGAAATGAGCAGCCTTGAAGCTGTGACAGAGCAAGGTGGTGTGGAAGAAACAGGATTCATAGAGGACGTTCATAACACCATCCAAGACCTAGGTACACAAACAGACAACGAACTACCACTCAGAGAGCTTATAGGGCTTGACAAGGCTATGCAGACCCAGAGGGGTGAGCTGGTCAACAACCTAGCTAAGATAACTGAGTTAGAAAGGGATATAAAACATCGGAAAGCTAAAATGGCAAGCCTGGAGGAGGAAGGGAGGGGTGATAGTCGAGCATGGAGATTCCAAGCAAATGAGCTTGCAGAGCTGCAGGACCTGCGGAGTGCCCGTATTGAGGCTGCCTCTGAAAACCGTAACCGTCTAAGGACCCAAATTAACCGCATCAGGGAAACGATCAACAGACTTCTTAACGAGGACACAACACTAGCTGAGCGTATACGCGACCTGTTCCGGGAGCATGGTATAACAATCGCCTCCATACTCACTGCGATTGGATTGGCAATCTCGACCCTTGTAGTTGCTTTGACGGGCGGAGGGAGCACTAGTCCAACCCCGGCACCAACGCCGACACCAGCTGATAAGCCTGGGGTAAAGGAATGGATCAAAAAACAGCTGAACTCCTTGGCAAACGTCCTGAAGGGCCTAGCCGGTAAGGCAGCAGCTGCCCTTCCAGGAATCATTGGCTCCATCGTATCATGGGTGCTTACGTCAGCTGCAAAGGTGGCTGGTTGGATGGCAGAACATGTATGGGCCGCAGTTGTGGCGGTGGGAGGAGTTATCCTCCTGATACTCCGTGACTTACTACGTAGCAAACCAAAGCACAGCTAAGCCTATAGCGATTCCGCCTACAATAAGAGCGGTTTTCTCATCCTTGTGCGCCCCACGCAGACCGGTCTCGGCCATAGGGGCGGGCACTGGAGAGGAGAGTTCCATATCTGTATCTGGATCTGGCGGAGGGTCAAAGCTTCCTCTATCTGGAACAACCGGAACCGCGTTGACATCAGTATTGCTGCCGATCTGCTGCTCCTCAGTTGCGATAGTAATCAGATTGTTGTACCCAACAAAGTTTCCAATGGCGAGGCTCATATCAGACGGAGCCATGTACAGGCCCGTTCCATACACATAATCAACCTTTGAGGAGGCATTCTGGAGGACGTTCTGGTACCATCGGATGGATGATGGAATATCCACTGGGGAGTTGATGGCATCCTCAACGTTAGCTTGAAATTGTTTTTGGGCATCAAAGGACGTTCCAACACCTAGTATCTCTGAGCGGGTCTGCGCCTGAGCACTAAGAATGGCCCAGACATAGGTCCGAATGCTGTCATTAATTCGCTTTACGCCGGTCTGTGTAAAGCCCTCAGACGTGTCCAGTATGAAGGTACTCCAGTCCTCGTCTGCTTCAGGTCCCTGTGCTAGATGCAGAACAGCACCCATTTTCTCCTGAAAGGATTGTAGGTTACTCGCGTGGGCAAAACCTGGCTTTGTATCCTTTTCCGCCTCAAAGGCCATCCGTGTAGGGTCATAACGAACGTTTCGTCCAGCAACCTTGACGACACTCCCGTAACCATAAGCATCATGTGCATATAAGATACCAAGGCCACTATTAGCTACGGTTGCCTTCTGACGCCAGTCTGTGTTTGGTTGAACACCAAAGTTAGTGCAGAGTCTGTCATATGCCCTCTTGTCATATTTATTGTTATAGGGGTCATAGGCATGATCCTGAGGTAGAGGCGCTTGCAGTTCTGCTAATATGCGACGCACTGTGTAATAAAGGTGAAAGGTGTAGAGAGCTTTCACGAGTGGAATCCCAGCCTCGAGGTTGTCCTGGGAGGACACGCCGCAGCCGGCTGATGCACACCACACTGCAAAGTTTAACTGGTTCTGCCAAAACTGCATTGGATTTGTCAACCAGTCTTTTACTACTTTGTCCGCTGTTACCGGCGGCACCTTATAGTTACTGAATAGATCAGGAAACTTTGCTGTGAATGTACCACCATTGTGAACAACTTGAATTGTTTGTCGGGTTAGTTTATCTCCCACACCATATGTGGCTGGATACACCCCGCCCGCACCATATGGGGTAGCTTTTCTATTGAAACTAAAGGCTTGTTTATTCATAGTGCTATGTATCACACTCTGTCAAATGTTCAAAGCGGCGACGCTGTGTCCCTGCAAAAACCTATTGACAACACTGAGGGTGATCTATGTGTTGGCCTAAGGTCAATCACGTATACTGTGGGCTGGTACAATCTCGAAACAAACGAGAACTATCAAAGGCGGTCAAGGCCTATAGGAAGAGGAAAAATTGCCTCATTAAAACCGGGCCTCTGGAGTTTCAGCCTTCTTCGGGAGCAGATTACACCATTAGGTATCGGTTTGGAAGTTGATACTGCAAATGGGTTTATAACCCTAACAGTTCCAGACAATGGGGCTGTGAATATATCAGACGGAGTGTTAAAAATGTTGGGTCTTGATGACGGCCTCGGGTGGATACCTTCAGGTACTTACACCGCCTACCAGACCATCAACTTTAGCATGTTCTACACATTATATATTCACCTCGATCAAGTCAGCACCACACATAACATGCTAGATGGTGCACCCACTACGCTTCTTGAAGTTGTTGGCTTAGAGGGTGGCTCTTTCGGTGATATTATAACCACGAACATCACTAATCCTGTATGTAAGCGTGTCACTAGTGGAACAGTGCATGAGTTAAAGGTTCAGTTACGCGATAATAAAGGAAGGCTATTGGATAACCACGACTTACCTGTTAGCGTTGTTCTTCAATTTACAAGATGTCAATAAAAACGAGTATTTATGGACCTAGGCAAAAACCGGCAAGCACTGTTCAGGGCGCCGACCTCTCGGAATATGCCACAAAGACCTATGTAGACTCACAAAAAATGGATAAAAGTGGCGGTACTATGACTGGAGATCTTGAAATGGGTGATAATAAAATCATTCAGTTGGGAGACCCGATTTCGCCAACGGATGCTGCTAATAGAAAGTATGTTGATGACAGACACAGGCAGCATTGCAGGGACCTGAGAGAACACATAAGCTCCCAAACGAAACATCTCATTACTATTTGGGCAGAAGCAAGTGGCCCCCTTCGCAGAGGATATGAGTGGTCGTTTGGCCATGGGGCTAGGGGTCGAGACTCACAAGACTCAAGCTGTGGATATACCATGACATGTGGTGGTAAGATCATTCGTATGGGGTTGTCTTCTGGTGTTGGTGCTGATACTGCTGCTATAGCGGTGTTTCCTGTTATAAATGGGACGAATCAAGCGGTAGGAATAAGTAAGCCTGCTGACCAACGGGCTGTTGTAATATCTTTTGACCAGCCTTTACAGCTAGAACAAGGCAATGTTATTAACTTTTATACAACCACTCAAAACAGAGGGGCGAATTGGTCTGTAGTATCGCTCCTAATTGAACTTGACTTATAGAATTATATGCCTATAACGTTAGTATGAAACAACAACCAACTGTGCCGCCTGATGAAAATCCGGCCCACTCCTATCGGCTGAATGAGATCAGTCTTAAGAAGCAATACCTTGAGAAAGAAATTGAAAAATATGGTGCTATGTACAACAAATATAGGTGTGCAGTAAACTCAGTGGACGCTGTAGACACTGCTTTAGTTGCTGTGGGTATGTGTCTTGGCGCAAGTGGTGTAGGTGTAATGTCTACAATAGTTGACATTACTATTGCCACAGTGTTGGGTGCTACTGGAGCCGCTTGTGGGCTACTTGTGATTGCTGGAAAATTCATCAGTAGGCGGTTGACCATTAAGTTAAAAAAGCATGACAAGATCCGCGTTCTCGCTCAGAGCAAACTGAATACCATTGCTGACATTGTATCGGCGGCGCTTGAAGATGGGTATATCTCAGAAGATGAGTTTAAGCTCGTTTCGGTCGAGATCACGAAATATAGTCAAATGAAAAGTGACATTAAAGCAAAATGTTTGAAAGCGGCAGAATCGCCCCCTAGACCTGCTAAGGTATTACCCTGACAGTCCATTTGAAGAGTGGGGGTTGCTAGATATAATGGAGGCGGTGATAAAATCTTTCTGCAACAATCATACTGGAGTCAAACAAAATACGAACCAGTGGGAGACCACGAGGAAGGGCTGCGTTGGAGGAAGTGACTACTCCTCTATCATAGGGCAAAACTACTTCAGCAGCTATAGCAAGAAGCTGACAGAAAAAACTAGCAACGAGGGTGTTCGCTTTAACGCACCCTGCCTCTGGGGTACGACTTTTGAGGAGGTTGCAATTGCGGTATTGGAGAAGGTGTACGACACCAAGGTCTACGGAAATAATATCTATATTGAGGGCGGCGCGACGGCCTACTCTCCAGATGGCTTTTGTTTGCTCCCGATACGGCGGGTTGGAGTGGATGCTGTCTGTCTGGGGCATCCTGAGGAGGTTGTACTGCTCGAGATAAAGTGCCCCTACACTCGGAGTCCTGGGAGGGTGATTCCGAATATGTATAAGCCTCAGGTTCTGTTGGGGTTGCACCACAGTCCGGTGGCGACCATCGGGGTGTTTGTCGACTGCGTTTTCAGGTTGTGCTCCTTTGAGGACCTGGGGAGAGCTGAGACGTATAACCAGGTGTATCACAAGGATCAGAAGAAGTATAAGGAGACGGTGGCTTGGGGGTGGGCGGGGGTGGAGGGGCTTGAAGACGGCGACTATAGTGCGAACGGGAGATTTAATAGTTGCCTGGGCTTGGAACAGGTGCATCACGGTCCTTGGTTGGGAAGACCGAGTGGGACCACAGAGAGGCCGACGGGGGCTTTCTACTGTTGGAAGCTCTTCACGATGAGATTGATAACCGCTCGTCCCGATCCCGACTTTATCGAGAAGAACGACGCTAAGGTTGCCCAATTTATACAGGACCTCAACCGCGTGAAAAATGGAACTTACAGCGACGGTCGCAGATATTTATCACTCAATGACCTCTATGATGACTAACTACTGGTGTGGGCCTATACCATAGGGGCTGGAAGCAGCCTGCTGAGAGGTAACAGCTTTAATACTTGGCCAGCTCTTGTCAGCTCTTGAGACCTTAGACCCCGAAAAGAATAGTTGAAGTGGGTTAATTATGCTCTGAAGTGGGGGATTCCTTATCGTGGGTGGGGTGATCTCAAGATCGTCCCCCTCTGTGCTCGAACCCCTATTACATATACTACTTGTCCCATGTGAAACTTACTTGTCCCTTAAAGGTGGGTTCACACTATGAACGTTTGTTCCAGCGTTGGCCAGCGTTTGAAATGAGCCCAAACGTCGGCGAAATTACGTTCGCGAGAAGGATATTTTTCATTCACACTACGAACGTTTTATATCCGGCGCAAATCAACTTTTACGAACGTTTCCAAGCGTTTGACTGCGTTTGACAGCGCTTGACAGCGTTTACCGGCGTTGTATTTATTTTCTATTAGCGTAGGCGAACTTTTGCCAACGCAGATGTAGCGTATGTGCAGCGGTCGCCGACTTAGTCCAACTTAGACGAACGAATACTCAGCGTAGGTAAGCTTGAGGTCCGCGTCAGGCAACGTCTATATATAGCCGAACTTTTGACACTTCCTGGCAGTCTTGTTTTGATTGAAGAAGTGGCCACATCTATTCATCTCCCTTCTGTGTATTTGGTTGCTGTAAAGCTTAGCTGTAGACATGCCAGGGAGAGGCAAAAAACAAAAGAATGTGTCGATGAAGAGGCCTACAGAATCATTAGAGCAAGCTGTTGCTGTTCCTTCCACAGTCCGTGAGCGTGACCCCTCACAGGAGAGGTCCCCTACAAGGTCGTCGGGGTCCATCACGCCTCCCTCAGGAGAAGTGTCATCCAAGTCTGAGAAGAAACAGGATCGCCAAGACTACACCCTCACAAAGTAATTTATTCTTCACTTATTTTATAATCCTATTTAATTTCTGCAATCTCATTTCCAATTTTTTCCTATTTTTTTCAGGCCCATGTATATTAATAGTCTCATTGTAACCAGTCTGTAATTTTGCTTGAAACAGGGATGATGAGGACACCCTCGTCACATGGCTGCAGTCCCCAGATTATAGTATTATTTGGGATATGAGTCCTACTTAGGCAAACTCTGTACAACTTAAGCCAGCATTCAGGAACGTTTACGAACGGAGCACAACTTACACCAAAGTTTATTTCCAAACGTCGGCAAAGTTTTTGCATGTTAAAAATTTTCAACAAACACAACGTTCGTCAGCATTCGCCAGCGAACATCAACTCTTATAAACTTTTAGCAACTTTTACTAGCGGAGCTGGACGTTTGTCCAAACGTCGGTCTAAACGTCGTAGTGTGAACCCAGCTTAAGACATGGAAGTTCACATGGTATGGTTGTTTTTATTGATATAAGTAACAAAATCTTTAGTAAAAAGTTTATTGCATTAAAATTATTTATACCCCAATCAGTTAAGGTTATGTACCTTTACAATTTCTTTA
The DNA here is from genome assembly GCA_034190875.2 of Urechis unicinctus. NCBI lineage: Eukaryota > Metazoa > Annelida > Polychaeta > Xenopneusta > Urechidae > Urechis > Urechis unicinctus. Next base: position 18,521 of record JAXDRA010001080.1, read on the forward strand.
CAGCTTAATGAAAACAGGTTTTCAAAAATAATAAATGGTACAAATCCACCCCTTGTAAATGCAAGATATTCGTGGCTTCATTCTTTTTATGGTCATAACAGTTGAATTTATCAGCTGAGGTCATATTGGCCCTTTATAAATATTTTGTGTCTGTTGCGCCATCAGACTCGCAGATTGGAACATTAGTTGTACAACAGTCCGCCAAAACACATCGCGTTGGCTCGCGCGCTCCGTCATCGTAGCGTGGTGCGTAACGCGCCACGTCACATCGCGCATATGTAATGTTATTCCAATAGAGCGTTAAAAACGTGTCACGAAACTCCTGCAACAAGTCATGACGCTAGCTAGTTATCGAGGCAATGCATACTACGACACCTAGCAAGCACAGGGATTTGCATTGGCCTGCCGGCCGCTATCTTCTTTATACATAAAGATAGCGGCCGGCAGGCCATTGTAAATCCCTGTGGTAACAAATGCCTCTGTTTTCGATTCATCGGGTACTTGTAGAATAAAGCAACTTGCGGTTAAACCGTACATGACTGAGTAAGTCTTAATTACTAGGTATGAAACAACTTCACACACACGAAACTGGCCAATGGATCAGTGCTGTACGGTTCCTGATTATTCTGTCTTACACGCTCGGCTGCACATCGAAAGACGCTGAAACCACAGTCTTCAAGGCTTCAGTGTGTGCTCGAGATAACATCCGCGATCGGCGAAGTAATTAACATGTCCGGTCGGACAAGTACTTGGGACAAGCGGACAACCGTTAGTGTCTAGCCCTGATATATATATATATATATATATATATATATATATATATATATATAATATATATTATATATATATATATATATATATATATATATATATATATATATATATATATATATATATATATATATATAAATATGTATATATATAAATATATACATTTATATATATATATGCGTATATATTATATGTAGATATATATACATATATATATATATGTTTATATATACATATATGTATATATAACACACACACACACATATATATACATATATATATATATATATATATATGTGTGTGTGTATATATATATATATATATATATGTATATATATATATATATATATATATATATATATATATATCTCTATATATATATATATATATATATATATATATATATGCGAATGCGACTATTTTGGACATTTTGGTACATTGGAGGCGACAAAACATATAGTCAATATGATGATCATTTCTTGTTTTCTGTTGGTCTGTCAGTAACATGTTTCGGTTTCGTAAACTTATCTTGGATTTTCATTGTTTTATTAAACTTATATATTTTGTGTACCAAAATGGGTGTTCCAAAATAGTTCGGGTATTAGGGACACGTAAAAAACCGGCTATTTTGGAATATAACAAAGAACCAACTATTTTGGGACATAACAAAAAAACAACTATTTTTGGACATCACAAAAAACCTATTTTGGCACAAAACAGAAATCAAAACGCTTTGGGACACAACAAAAACCAACCATTACGCGACAGTGTGGTGAACTTGTTACGGCGGGAATTAAATGTGTGCATCTATGCCATGGATTATGTTTTTCATCCCTGTCTGTATGACGGGGAATCTTAATTTGAAATGATAATAAGCGATAGAATTAACGTGCAGTTAAGGGGCAATGCATGTTTAATTAACGACGATTCATTTATTTCATATCGAAAGAAGTCCTATCCAACGTAATTCAAACATGGAGGAGCAAAGGCTCTTAATGTCTGGCGCTTTCGAGTGCCGGGCCCAGCGCATGAATAGATATATCTACACAGAGATACGCACACTGTGAAACTGGAAGTCGTACAGGAACTCCTGGGATGGAACGCGCAATATGTGTCGAGAGTCTGAATATGAACTTGACAGGGGTCGGCTTTCTTATCATTGAGAAAACGCGAACATAGTTCAGTATCATTCCACATCCTGTCCGAGACCTGTACGCTCCGTCGCTAAGTGATCTTCGAAGTTGCAAGCGAGGTTAAGCCCCAATCTTGCACACACTCCGCATAAGGATTTATTATATCGAATGTTCATCCTCTGCTACTAATATGACAACACCGATGTAGTTATAGTAATAGACGATTTATATAAATCCCTGTGGCTCCCACTCTTCAGCTCGATATGGTTGTTTGTTTGTTCATGGAGGCGTCTCAGTGGTTCATCATAACGCTTAATCGTTCAAGCACTGTCGTATGCACTCTTTCATTTTTTCTCATCCAATGTAGCTCACAGACAGGCATGCTTTTTTGTTCTAGTTCATAGAAATATACACTAATAACTTAATGATAATCATACTACCGCTATGTTATCTCTATTATTTCTGATTATATCATCTGTAATACGGTCATAGTTCTCCCTAGGGAACAGGTTTCATACGGCCATAATTTGTTTGAAAGGGGTTGGCTTTGAAATGCAGGTAACACAACATTTATATCACAGCTATGGACCATGTAAGACCACTGGTAAACATGATTTTAATATTGAGGCCATGGGTAAACATAGTTAAAATCGTTTGTTACTGTCAAAAGCTATGATGAAATATTATTGCATCATTAACTGAGTAAACTGGGCATGTGTAATATTGTCTATAAACTATATAATGATTAAAAAGGTCACTTGTATGACAATTATGCTTTTTATTGACATTTCAGGCATAATTATGAGTCTGTGGCACATCCATTCCAACCAGCACTGATCATTACAATTATGCATAGTTAATGACATTTCAAGCATAATTAAGAGGTGGTACAAGGCCCATTGGAACTTGCGATGCTCATTCATATTTTTTCCAAACTTTTAAGTAGGGAACGTCCCATTGGCAGCTGTGACTTAAGAACTTCTTTCTTCCCTGAAAAAATCAACATGTACACATATTAAGCAAATTACTTGGCACCACTAATCCAGAGATAACAGTTCTATTATTCAACCAAAACTTGAGGCAAGAGATGTGTGGTTCAGATTGATGGGTCATCCCATAGAATGTTAGGTAGTGTTCCTTGCTGGTACAGCTATAACCTACCATTTGTCTGATTGAATGGTGTAGAACAACTCCAGGTGTCAAAGTGAGGTTGTGTGTGAGGGTAGTGTCAAATGAATAGTGTCACATGCATTCTGTATAAGATGGTGACCATAAATGTTTTACAGACTAAATTGCTGGTGAACAAAAGATTGCAGCACCTCAGCAGGTTTTAGATTGACCAGGACATCTTCAGAAAGATGCACAGGACAATAAGCTAGATTATTTTAGAGCTACACAGTTTGTACATTTAGTCAGTGTAGCTACAGCTTTTGTAATAATCTGTCTGCAGTGTAATGCTTCTTAATCACGAAACATCACATGGCAGTGCATGGCTAATCTACAAGCTTAAATAACAATTCAGCCTACACCACAATTGTATATAATATATGACATCTACCATAAAAGAGATACTGGGAATGATCTTTCTGTCAAATTTTTCCTGATTAATACAATATATTCTGAAGTATATATACCATACATGGGAGTAATTTCCTTAGATTGGGGAGCTGAATATAACTTCTGAAGGCAAGTTGTAGAGCTTGGGTCTGACTTGTATCCCATTGGAAGCGGTCTGCATGTGCATTGATGTATTGTTTTCATATTTTGCTATTAGTTTCTAGTTATAGCAGACTTGTAATGACTTTCATAATATAGCACAGACCTTTATAGACGATGCAGTAGGTAGTGCCTTTTATATGAAGGTCACTTAACTTGAAGTTATTTATAATGCAAAGAAGCCTTTCTTTGGTTTATACCTTGTCACTAGTTAACAGATCACAGAGGAATGAAAAATACTCACTTGTATCTTCGATGCACGTTCTACTCGAGACATCCTGATCTGACTCCGAGTCACCAGAAATCAAGTTGTTTTTGTTGGCATCTTTAAGTCTGGAGTCTACAGGGCTTGTTGTTCTAGGCAGACTTGTGGCATAACTGGTACTTGCTTGGGCTGCTGGTTCAGTATTTAATAAACAAAAGCACCTACATTTTACAATGTTTGTATCACTGCATATTTCTGCCATTGCTTCACATTTGTTCATAATTATGTGACCTGCATATTGTGTGAGATTTCAGAAACCATTTAATTGATCATTTGATGACAATCGGACCATGTTCCAAAAAATGTGGGTATGGTTGTGGTTCAAAACTGAAAAATACTTCATCATATTATGTCTCTCGATACAAGCAAACAAACAAACTGTCAAGGCAATCCATTTGTGCCAAGTACACGCCCACTTTAGTTATGGTCAATTCAGGCAGTGGTCTCTGATAGGTTCCCAAGCTAACATCTGACATAGGTACCTATATTAATGAAACATATATGGGTACATTTGTAGAATATTTCTTCCATATTCACAGTACATGGGCCCAAACTTTAAAAGAGCTCTATAAATATGATAATGCATTTCAATCTGCATCTTTATTAGAGAACTAAATAGGAATGGAAGCTTGGAGAGCAATGCCATTGGAAGATAGAGACCCAGTATACAGATGCTGGTTATTTATTTTCACAATATAACACCTCATAAAATGTTCCCACACTCACTTATAGGATACCTGCATATGTCAGATCACATAATTCAATGCCAGGAAACTTATGTGAGGCCACATCAGCTGTTTAGCTAGGCACATTGAATATTATATACTGTCAAATTACATAATAATCATAGTCATGGTTTTTATAGCACAGATGCTCATTTATTATGCAATTAAATAGTTATGTAGTTCAGAGGCTGTTTATTTAATGGCTGGTGTTATTTGTATTAGGTGACCCTCTGGTGATATCTGACACTTTCAAGTCTGTATTTGCACCATCAACTTATTCCCTCCTTTGATAGACCATCACATTGGTCATTGCCTGGATAGGCAACAACCCAATATGCATGTGATGTTATGACTACCCCCAAGTATTGATTATTTTGCAATCTGAGGACCCTTTGACCTTTGAGGTCTATCATATTAAGATAATTGGCAATAGTTAAGTTTATGAAACACCAAGTGACAGTGGATAAGCAGCCACTGATATGTGTTGATAAATTTATAAAACCTACCATGCAAATCATGCAGGGCAGTTAAAACCATCAATGGTGCTGCAACATTAGTCTCTTCAATCACAACTTGCCAAACAGCACAGTACCATGTCTGACCATAATGTCCATATAACATCATATCTATCTTCATGGCTGAAGCCTTGTGAAGGGAATGAAGGGCATCCATTAATTGTTAAATTTGTTAAGTTGATGTTTCATAGTCAAGTTCTCATTGCATTTACATATCACCGAACAGTCTTAGCTATAATAGCAAAACAAGTCTGTCAAACAACAATTTGTTTTTCAACTTAACAGAACCATCCAACACTATTGAAACGAAAGCTGCTAACTAGCTCTTATGAACCAAGTAGAGGTTGCGCTCAACAAGGGAGTACCCGATCGAATGTTGGTCTGTTGGGCTAATGCTAACGCCTAAATTGTGGATCAGCTGATCGCAGCCGTCCGTCGAGGGAATTGGGTCATGGATATAAATTCGGTCTGGGTAGGGGTAAAACGCGGATTAGGTAATACAGAACACGCAGTAATAGAGATAGTATATTATTTTACCAACACAGCTTCTTTTCCGTCCATGTCAGAATATATTTGTTGGGAAATCTGTATTTAACAACACATTTCTATACTTTCCGCGAAGTAACGAAGTAGGTGGCCTAATGTAGAGTTATTGTTTACGAGTTTCGTAATTTATGAAATGTCATTATTAGCCGAAATACTGTAACAATCGTATCATTCTTAACCAGGGCTGTGATAAAATAAGTTAAATTTAATTTTAATGATCATTATTTGTCGGTTGGCAGTTTTATGCGACTTGAGTTTGGTAATCGTCTGCTAGTTTTTCGCTCTATATTTCGCCGATCTGTCGTTCATCTGGGGTCAAAGTTCGAAGCCAGATTATCATGGCTAGGGTCAAAGAGTGAATTGGTAGCTTCGATTGTAGGAATGGGTTTTCATATCAAGTGTTTTGTTAACATATGGTATTCAGTGATCCAACAGTGTTGAATACTGTGTGAATAATGTATATTTGGTAGTTTGTCAAGACGGTACTTGACTTTTACGGTCGCATTGGATTATTTTGGTCACATGACCATATAGTGAGTAAAAAAGGCGGGTTGATTGAGAATAAGAGCGCATGTGTAGACTACGTGAGCTCCATGGAGGGACCCGGGTTATTGAATTATGTTACAAGTACTATACGAGAAATCATTATAAAAGCTTCTGCATATTTTCAATATCATACTATGTCACCGGCCACCGGTTATTTTATTGGGAGGGGTGGGGGGGGGTGCCTCAACGTTGGTTGCGTGGAAAGTGTCGCGCAGCTCCTCCAACCTAACATCAAACAAGCCGAAACAGGTGACTATCCTTTTGCTATGCTCACTCGTCACCTGGCCATTACGGACTACATCCCCTCTCTCCCGTCATCGGAGCGCGTGATATTCAGTGACGTGGTCCTCCACTCAGGTGCCAGCAAATCCCGCCTGAAATCTACCACGCCGCTACAGTGGATGCGTGCCAGCTTAACAATCATGCGAGAACTCATGGCGGGAGGCAATCTGTCCCTTCAGGACATTAACTTGTACCTCAACTATACGGAGAAGATTGCAGAGCTGGCCACCAAGTATACCTGGCAATCACTCCTCATATACGACAAGGAGTATCGCAAATAGCAGTCACAGACCAAATGCAAATGGGGGCGAGACAACATACACCTCGTTGAAGTCTACCTCCAAACTCGCCCCCGTCTGCAGGCCTCATCTCGTCAGTCAGTCCTCTCCTCCAGCGCCTGTACCAGACTCCCAGACGAGATATGCTGCTTGTTCAATGCGGGCAGATGTCACAGGGGCACAGCCAGTAGGTACGCCCATCGTTGCAGTGTACCCGGTTGCGGTGAACCCTGTAGCCAGCTGCAGCACACACATACCAGCACCGAGCCGTCAAAAAACGCGCCTGCAAGGGGTTAGACATACCTGCCCCCCCCCCCCCCACCCCCACCCCCCCACCTCAACCCTCACCGACCACCTTCCCGCATGGCAGACGCATTTGGAAAACGACCCTGACCAACAATATCTTTTGTCCGGCATCACTCATTGATTCCCTATTATTAATAACATGCCCCATCACCAGGTAAACACCAATAACTACAAATCCGCCCTTGCAGCACATCCCGAGGTAGAGAAACAAATATTACGAGAAATGGTATTCAAATCGACACCTCCGACTGCACCCTCAGCCTCCCGCTTGACAAGGCCCAGGCCTTCAAACAACTTCTCCAGCAATTTCGCACAAAACGCCGCGCCTCTCTCAAGCGGTTGCAAAGCCTCGCCGGCAAACTCCAATGAGCTACGCACGTCTTTCATGGCGGTAGGATTTACCTGCAACGCGTGCTGGCTACCATGCGCAAGCTAATACACTCCTCACACAAAGCACGAAGCTGAAATAAATAAAAATGTTGACCTAGCTCATACATTGTTATCATAATAATGTGAACCACATTTAATATGCCTACAACTGCAGAAAACGTCAAATGTTCTAGTGTAGACTTTAGTCAATAAAACCGGGGAATGGGGGACGACACTTTTACTGGTAAATGAAATAACAAGTTACCATTCTTTTCCCATACGACATGATGGCATATCTGTCAGACCTGCAAAATGAATATTGAATAAATTGTATTCACACAATGTCCTACCTACGAAGTCTGGACACATAAGCTCATTCAATCAAATTGCACGCTTGACCATTTAAACTCAAATCTGCACCACAGTGTTAGACTTTGTTTGAAATTTGGGGATCTGACTTAGGCTGTCACGGAGTACAATTTGTATTACCATCGGACATGTATTGACGGTTTTATAGGCGCTCAAAATATTCATGAAACTTATGTTGTCATTCGGACTGATACCACGATTTTTTGACCTGGGATAAGTACAAACGCGGCGCCGATCTCGTTTGGACAGGGCCGTTTTTGGGCCGTTTGGTAGTCTCATGACCACTGACAACAAACGATGCAATGATACATTTTGTTCTTTTAATATATCGAGACCATAAAAGTTGTCAATTTTGCCACTTCAAAACCGGATAACTCTCCGAAACACGAATAACTTTTAGATTATCTCCAGATCCCGAGAATCAGTGGAGGTGAATCCGCTGCTCTCGGGGCACTTGACCAAGCAGCTGATACAGTGCACAGCAATATGCCTCTTCATTCCCAGGATGTGCAAATCCAGCACATGCCAGGGCTCCAGGAGGGATAGCACGTGGTGTAGGGCATGTTGCTGTGTCACCCATTCAGCAGGGGGGACTGAATGGTCTATGCCAACCTCCCCAAAGCCGACAACTTCGTCGGACCGTTTGAGAAAGCTGGACATCACCTGCATTTGGTCCGATGTGCACTTAGCTGCGTGCTTGCGCGACCCACTCTTTTTGCTGCCCCAGGTCGATGATTTCATCGCCACTGGGGTAAGTGGCAGGGTCGCAATAGTTGGCCACAGCACCCCCAACCACGACAGCGAAGACAGACTGGGGTGTGGCAGTCATGAACAACTTACGTGGCCCGGAATTCCGTGGAATGCCCAGGGAAGTCAGGGCCTTGTCCATGTGGAAGTGGGAATCGAAGGCCACAGGTAGCTGAGGTTCCGGTTTAGCAGACTTCTGCCCCACCCCGCTCCCCTCGATCCTACCACACTGTGCAGGCCGACGACTCAAGTCCCAGGCGAGCTCCCTCTCACGGGGCCCGAGCTGAGACAACAGAGCCATCAGAGGTTGCCAGTGGAGGAGAATCGCGGGCGAATTTGGGGGCCTTAGACAGAAGCTATAAGGAACCGGATCTTGTGAACCCGACAGAACCCCCGCATTGCCTCCTTCAATAATCCCGTGGGTTCCCTCAGGCTTTGGCATCCAAAACCGCCTAACCCCTCTGCGAGACGGACCAAGGTTTTTAAGTCTCGGCCCGGCCCCAGCAGGTAGTTGGCGATTACATGGAGGACAGACAATCGCTGTCTTGTCACATCCATGGAGTCCAGGCCTTCATTGAAAACCTCCGGGACATGCTTGTTAAAGCCATGTGTCTTCGGAGACCCGTACGAATCCCCACACCCAGGAATGGGACATCTAGGTGTGGACTTCCCCTTGCGGCCGTCCATGTCCCCTCGGGGCGTCTCGCCTATAGCCCCCTGAGACCCACCCTGCACCACCAGGGGTTGTGAGTTGACTGTTGATTGGGGGTAGGGGTCGTTGCCAATGGTCATGGGCTTATGTGCCTCCCTCAGCGTGGATGATCCTGCAACCCCCGTTTGCCGCTTGACAGGCAACGTAATTGTCAGTACTGGCACTGCAGTTGCCTGCGCGGCCGGCTGTTTTCGACCACGTTCCTTTGCCTTCCTTGCACTTCGGGTTCTCCTACCTGCCCGCTTGGTCTTATCTTTGGAAGGGGGCCGTACATCAGAACCAGCCAAAGCATCAGCGACACCTGAGCCTTTGAAACATTCCACCCGTCTACGTGGAGGACATGACGGCCCCATACCAGTGGCAAGGGTAGGGTTACTAAGGGGGGAACCTGGAAGATTGAAATCCTCCCCCCTATCTAACAATTGACCCAGGATGGATACAGGTTCGGAATCTGCGCATTCCTGTGTATGTTCCAGCTCCATTGATGACGTTGAAGCCTCTGCTCTAGCGCCACCCGTAGCAGGGGGTAACCATTTTTTAAAGGCTCCAAACATGGGCACTAAGCCTGGCCCTGCTGAGTCAGGGTGGCTGCGGCCTATGCCTCTCCCTGAACTAGCTACAGGCCGCCCTGTGGACGCCTGCAACGTCGGCTCAGGGTCACTGGCGCCCTCGTTAACCGAAACTTGTGGCAAGAACGAGTCTAGAGCGAGCCTGTAGCCGTTACTTGGTCCGGCTGGCAACGGAGCTTGGAAGGCTAGGCAGGGAATACATTGTGGTGTATCCACTCCTGGCCCTGGAGCTGCTGGGACAGCGCTGTTTTAGCTGCCAACCGCAATCACTGCTGGTCTTTTCTAGCTTTCGCTATAGTCACCTGGTGGATTAATGCTTCAACTCGCTGTGCCCCCGTTGTTCTGGGGCACATCATCAATTGCTCCACCAGGGACTTTGCAGGTATAAGTCCCTCCTTCATTGCCCAGGCCACAATACCACTCTCATTACGAGTTGCCATCCTAAAATCAGAGTAACACTTGATTTACAGCACCCACATTCAACTCCACCGGTCCCATTACGAACCCGGCCATAGCCATGTCTCTACCAGCAGTCAGTAGCCTGACATCCCTGACCTCTCGCGGCTGTGGGCTTAGCTGGCGGAAAACACGGTCAGACATAATCGTGGCTTCTGCAGCGGTATCGACTACGGCATCTACAGTCATACCAACGATCTGCACATTGGGCACCTCATCGGTCACCGTGCTACTGGCCAACTCGCCATGAACCCCTATCCTAGGCTCCTTACCGCCAGAACCTTACCCCAGGCTCTACCTCTCACAACACCACAACACCAAAACACCCTACAGCCCCACAACCCATCCAGACCAGAGGCACTAATGTTGAGGGGATCGGCGACCTGCCCCTTGGCCCACTCTTAATGCAATCTAGTCAACTTGACTAACTTAACTAGGCATATTCACTGTCCACCAAACGACTAATGTGTTAGTCAATTTGACTAAAGCAGTTAGTCGAATATTGATTAGTCAAAATGACTAATCTACCTAGTCAAGTAAAAAGTAGTCTAAATGACTAATCCATTAGTCACTATGACTATCTTATTAGTCACATTGACTACAGCGTAAGTAGTAATGACGTATTGTACTAAGTCAGACCGACTAGAAGAATTGGTCAGTTTGACTATGATTGAAGGTCAGTGTGACTATGATTGAGGGTCAGTTTGACTATGTTTTAAGGTCAGTTTGACTATGTTTGAAGGTCGAGCTTAAAATACCTCATACACCCTGAACGAGTTCAAATCTATTTGACCAAATAAGTCCTACTGCTTATAAGTTTGCATCTTGTATAAACAAGTCAGACAAAATTGTATGCAAAACAAGAAAATTTTATTTCATTCAATCACATTAATGCATAGCCTTGTTAATGCTAGCCGTGATACAAAGGAGCATCAATAGGGTCTTTAACCTCATCATCAATGGCAAGCATAACTTTCTGGACATAGTGAAAAGTTTTTTTTGGCAGAGTTAGGGTATGGTACATCAAAGACATAAATTGCAGCCATCAGCATGGCCATGGCTTCTGTTACGTCCACCGCTTCTCCAACAGACGTTCCCTCTATGTACACATGGACTTAAGCATCCATCAATTCTTCCTCATACAGCAGCAGAGGAGGCAGGCTGTTAATGCTGGTGTCGTGCTGCGTTGCGACATTCTAAAGAACATAGTAGATTTATTGTTGAGCCATAGCACTCATTAGAAACAGTACAAGGTCCACAAATCCTGCCTGAACGAAAGAATGTTATTATTAAAAAGAGACATTGTTACCATCAGCATTCTTGTTTATCTAGTCATTATTTAGTTTGATAATAATTATGGAATACAAAGCTTAATATTGGGTCATTGTCATGAGCAAGCAAGCGATATAATACATGTTGAAATATTAACTGACAATTACCTCGAGTGTGCCTTCAAAGATAAAGGATTTTTCTTTGCAAAGTAGAGGCAGACAGGTGATAACTATAGTTGCATGGGTTGCTGGGAGATAGCAATGACACAGACAAAATGGGGTAGATATTGGAAGCCAAGTTGTACAGCAACATCAAGTTTAGTATATGATCGAACCAATGTAAAAATAACTAAATAAATAGTAAGAAAGCGGCACTATAGTAGCTACCAGGAACCTGAAGCACAATATGTGGCAGTTATTTGGTTGGTAGATGTTGAATATTGTAAACTGGGATTCTGTACCTGCTCTCTCTACTTGGTCCCTCAACAGGTTCATTCTCGACATCATCTCCTTCAGTCTGAAGGGCAGATTTTTTTTTCCGCCTAAGAGGTTCCACAATGCCCCTCCCATAGCGTTGGAGGCCAGACAGAAGGAGGTTGCCAATGTCGCCACTATCTGCCTTAGGCCCCAGTCTAGTGAATTCTGCATTCAGCTGCGCCGACAAAGCCTTAACAGTAATTAATTAATTAATGATTCAGTGCAATTCTACAATGGGAAATCAGTTAATAAAATATAGACTTCAAACACTATGATATTATTCAAAATCACATATGCTTGTATTAAAATCTGGCCCATGTATAATATCTCACTCCTGCTCTTCCCTGCAACCATGGGTGTTGCTCAGTGGACTGAGACACTGGCATTCCGTCTCGCACAATCTGACGACGTCGCAAAGACATACTAAGGAGCATCTTCTCAGCTACCTAGTTTTTGTCAACAGCCCCTCTCCTTTGCAAATTCTTTATGGAGCCACTTCCTGTGGGCCACGATTGGTAGAATCGTCTTCACTTTTAGGCTGCTGGGGAAGGTAGTTTTGGAGGCCCCAAGTCCTCTTTGAAGCCTCAATGCAGGAATCTAGGGATGGCTTCTATTTAGGTCGCTTGCGGGCCTACACCTCTTCTAAATCCATTCCGATTCGTTTTCTGGAATTGCACAACTTGTGCTGGATTCTGTTCCGCCAGCATTTCTGTAAACAATGATCCTCATTGAAAAACATTTCACTCTCAAATATATGCTCAAAACTATTAACTGTCTCTAATTTTCCTTTACATATTAGTGTACATACGTTTATGTTACTACAGGAATATTAAATATACCAGTGTTAATTATACTAATAGTAATGCTGAAACATAGATAAATAATATCCATGGGCGTTTCCCAACTTGGTCCCCTGGGGAGTTCTGGGACTCCCTCCCCGGGCCATTGGGCATTCCCTTTTGAAGTGCCCCTGTTTCCCACAACGAAAACAGGGCCCAACTTCCCTTTTGGGTGACTTGAAGTGGGGGTGGGTGGGGGGGGGGACTTAAGCTAACCTTGGGTGCCCCTCGGTCTTTCAACTTTTTCATGGCCCTAAGTAGTATATTGACGTGCCCCTAACTACCACGTTTTTGACATCGAACACTGGACGACGTGGATTGCGCAATATATTTTTCGCTGACGATCGCATGCGGTTTCGGTGCGGTATTTTGATGACCTAATTCTATTTTTGGAAAGTGATTTCACCATCTGTTCCGTTATTTTCCGCCCTTGAAATCTTTGCGACCTTGGTGACCTCATGGAGGGGCGCTATTTTGGATGAGGTCATTCTATTTTTGGAAAGTGATTTCACAATTTTCGTCGGATATGTCGTCATAGTTTGCTGAGCTAAGCTAAGTGATGGGATAGAGGGTGTGTATAAAACGGGAGAGTGTCTCAGTTCTGCGTTCAGTTATAATCATGGCTGGGAAACGGATGAGCGACGCGGATTTGTTAAAAGCGGTAGAACAAATCGAAATGGAGGAAGTGAAACCGCTATACACACGATACTTTGCACAGTATTCGATAGTGGTTTGGAATAAAGATGTAGTGTTTTTGAAAAACAATTTCAAGAAATGTCACATAGAGTTTGGGATGCACTGTGTATTGGACTGTGGTTACGAAATAGCTGCTGTCACAGAAACAATGAAACAGTTAGAAGCTGGAGAGGAGAGTCGTGTCGAGGTCTCTATTGGTGGAGACGTGACGATGAGTGTTCGATACCCGATCCCTATGGTGCTGATAAAGAAGGGTCAGGTGACAATGGAAATGGACAGTTACTCGTGGTATATGTTTGTAGAAGCGTGGGAGGAGTTGAAACAGCTCTACGGAACCCACGTGATGAGAGCGAAATTAATGGAGGAATATCTGATGGTGGTATACACAGACACGCTTGTCGATTTAATCGAAGCTCTAATACCAGAAAAATGCCATGGCTGTCAGATCGACCACCCGAGTCAGCGACAGCATAATCTTTGTTTGATGGCCGAACCTGAAGAACAAGTTCGGATGTGTATGACGGATGCTCTCGAGCGTGTTGACGAACACTATGTATCAAGTTTATGGGAATTAAGTATAGGTTTAATTGACCCCTGCCCCTCGTGGATGGAACGTAGCAAATGGTTGTGTGTGGACTATAGGAAATATTGGTTGGAGTCGGTGAAATCAGATATTGAAATACGTGTAATTAACAGATTGTGTAATAAATGAGTGAAAATACAGGCCTGTGTTTGTTTCTTTTAATTATTATTTGGAATGTATGTTATAAAGAGTTCAAATTTGGTGGGTGGTCATTTATGGCTAAGATAGTCAGAGAGTAACATCAACATGACGGATGCGTATAGCAGGTGGTCTGTTTTAAAAGACAAGTTACAGATGCATGCACAACTAACTCGAGAACTGAGAGACAATAAGATCTATAGAAAAATTAGTATAAATCAACAGCGCTTGATGGAGTATGGTTACGATTTTGATACGGCTCTTAGTAAAGCGATCGAAGCTAGAGAGTGTTTAATGGATCGTCAGTTAACTGCGTTCGTGTCTGAAGATTAGATTAATGTAATTATAAATATCTGCTTATAAATATCGGTTAACAACAAGTTTACTGGTAGTAGAGTTTGAATCTTTAAAGCGACGACATGGATACTTGTGTAGAATGTGACGAATGTCAGAGAGTGTCTGAGACTCAACAACCATATAGACCCAAGTCACCTGCTCAGGGTAAACACAGAACCCTGAGGTAACGGCGTTGTCCTCTGTGTCAATGTGGGTTTGTAACGAAGGCGCTTTTGACCCAACACTTGAAATATCACTGTAATTATAAGCTCTACATATACAATCGAAACTTAAGGAAAACAACAGGCACAAAAAAGCAGAGGAAGGATGTGACGTAATCGGAAAGCTTAACTTCCACGTTCGAAGAACCCCACAACCCTGGTGTGCGTGTGTGTGTGTGTGCGTGATTTGCCGGATCTGAAATTAATTTGTCATGTGATCATGACAAATCGCTGACTACAGCTAAATCAATTCGTCACGTGATCATGAAAAAAGCGCTGACATCAGCTTAATTAAGTGGACACGTGATCATGAAAAACCCCTTACATTAGCTCGATCAGGGGATAAATAAGCGAACACGGACAGCTTTTTGTTTCATTCAGGATGGCAGAGGAGAACGGCGAGGAGTGTGATTACATTGACGGACCGTTGTATACCAGTCGTCGTAGTGGTCGCTTTCAAATTTCACAGTGGTGTAGTAACCCAGACACCAATGATTTACACATTCGCGATCGATGGAGCGGACATCAAATAAAATTACCCTCAAATGCCTTTCTCAGAAGCGGGACGGCTCTTACATCACTCACCTTATCGTTGATTGACGCGGAAGCTGGCCAATCGGACGTTATACGGAAGAAACCATTTGTGACAATGTAATTGGTCGAGTGAAAGCCCCAGTCCCCTATATTGAAATTACCCGTGAAAGCGTGACCATGTGCTTTGATAGTTTCAATTGGTGGCAGCTCATAAATGCTTACCAAGACCTATCAGCACGCGCACAAAAGATGGATGACCAAGGAACGTCGCCTGATGGGTGGGATATGATAATTAGCCTTTACAGTGGTTTGATGAAGCCATTGTTATCTGACATAGCTCAAGAACCATGCGTCGTGTGTGGAACGGGCGTATGTCAAGCCGAGAACCAACAAAAGATGTATTCACATTGCGTTGGAAGAGCCTTGGATAAGGTGGACGATCACCACGTCACTTTATTATGGCGCTTGTTGTGTGAGCAACACAATTCGACTGAACTGTGTCTTTGGCTCTCTAGAGAGTATCGACGTACCATGTTAGGTTTTTGTGTGACCACCGAACACTGGTCTAAAGTCTTAATGGGGGAACCTTATGACTGTAAATATAATCAAATTATAAGACGCATGAATATATATGATTGGTGATTGAATAAAAAGTGATGATATACTTTAATTAAATTTCTTTTTGAGTTCTACTTATCACGACACTATTTACCTATCCTATCTATAAAAAGAGTGGGGAACTGTGAATGATAACTCAGTATAAGAATGGATCGAACCTTAAAACACCCCTTTAGTTGCGTGATAGCTGGTCCGAGCGGCTGTGGAAAAACTTACTTTGTGAGTGAGTTAATCAAAGGTAGTCACATTGAGCCACCACCCGACCGAATCGTGTGGTGTTTCGGAGAGTGGCAAACCATGTACACTCAACTACCGCACGTGGAATTTGTAGAGGGATTGAATTTTGAGACAGATCCTCAACAAAGAACCTTGTTGATCATCGATGATTTGATGGAAGAAACTGACGAACGCGTCACTCGCCTATTCACCAAAGGGAGTCACCATGGCAATCTTAGCGTGTTGTATTTAGTACAAAATTTATTCGGAAAGAATAAAGAACATCGAACAATCAGTTTGAACGCTCATTATTTAGTGGTATTTAAGAACCCTCGGGACGCTTCACAAATCATGCATTTAGCCAAACAAATGTACCCGCGAAACATCAAGTATGTACAAGAAGCCTTTTCGGATGCTACTTCGCAACCTCACGGTTATTTGTTCATTGATCTGAAACAGGCAACACCAGATCACTTACGGCTACGAACTGACATACTACGACCCAATCAAGTTGTATACCTACAGAAATAAATACCGTCGATCATCGGACGACCGCCAATCTTATCGTTAGACATAGATCATGGCAGAGCGTCTCAGAAAACACGCTGATACATTACGAGTGATGGCTAAAGCCAAACCCCCTGTCAATAGGGCTTTGATTCACACGGCTGACAAAGAATTGATAAATTGTCTATGTGAATGTGCACTCAATGTTTTAAAAGGAAACGTATCCTTGACTTCAGTTCAGAAGCGTAAATTAGCCCGATACAAACAAGGTCTGCGCGCTTTGATCTCACCTAAAACTAACGTCAAGAAAAAGAAAAGAGTATTACAAACCAGTGGTTTTCTCCCGGCGTTATTAGGACCTATTTTAGGTATCGCTGGTCCGTTGTTAGGCAAACTATTGGGCTAAAATTATGGCTAAGAAAATGATGTTGGTTGATCCCCGGGTACTGTCAAGTGGGCGTTACGATCAAGCTCCCACTGTCGACGTGTTATCCAACTTGGATGCGGAGATGAGGGATGTCCTGAATCGTAGTGATTTATCGGAGGATGCTAAAGTAGAATCTTATAACCAAATTTTAACAAAACACCACGAGTATTACCGCCAGCACAGAACCCCGACACCTCACACAGCCTTAGCTAATACCCCGCCCCACACACCCAAACAAGAAGATGTGTCTATTGCGGAAGTTGTAGAAACCATCCCTGATAAATTTCAGAAAAAAGGGCGTTTGCTATTAGAACGCCTTCGAAAAAACCCAGACGTGGGTTGGAATGAACGAGGGGAATTAACGATTAAAGGACAAGCCGTTAGTGGGACTAACGTGGCGGATTTGGTTAACGATGTATTGAGACGACGTAAACACTTTGAACCAGAGAGTTGGAAAAGATTTGCTGAAGCGTTGCGAGACTCCAACATTCCTCAAGATTTAGTAGGTCACCCCGATCGATGGAACTATATCCGACAGGGTGCGATGCAAATAGATAAAAGACCTGGTGAGGAGGAGCCTGTAACACAAAATTGGATGTCATGGAGAAGTTAAGTGTGTATTTCGACCCTGAGGCACCGACCGCGTATGGAGGGGTGCAGCCATTGGTTAGAGCTACGAAACTCAAAACAAAGGCAGTCAGACAATGGTTTGGGCGAGCAAGATGCCTATACATTACATAAACCGATCCGTCGTCGATTTCGAAGACGACGCGTCATAGTCGGGGGGATTGACCATCAATGGCAAGCCGATTTAGTGGACATAGCTCGCTTAGCCAAACAGAACCAAGACATGAAATTTCTCTTGACCTGTATCGATGTATTCTCGAAATATGCGTGGGTGATACCACTAAAAAATAAAACGGGTGACAGTTTGATTCGAGCCTTTGAGAGTATATTAAAACAAGGGCGGAAGCCCCTGTGTTTACAGACTGATAAGGGTGGAGAATTTATCAACCGTAAATTTCAGACATTTCTTAAGCAGCAGGGGATTCGCTTTTTTACCACCCACAACGAAGAAACCAAAGCTAGCATAGTCGAGCGGTTTAATCGTACGTTAAAAACTAAAATGTGGCGTTATTTTACCAAACACAACACCAGTGTTTATCTACCGGTTCTGGCTTCGCTGGTGAAAGGATACAACGTCAGTTATCACCGCAGCATTAAGCGCCCTCCGATATCAGTCTCGGTGCGTAATCAAGAAGACACGTGGATGACATTATACGGGGAAAGCTCTGATGAGGTTAAACGACCACGGTATGATATCGGGGATCGTGTCCGCATCAGTCAAGCACGGGGTAAATTTAAAAAGGGTTACACTTCCAATTGGAGCGAGGAGTTGTTTCGGGTGGAGAACGTTCACTTAGGCTCCCCTAATGTGTATACGATAAAGGATGATAATGACGAAGTGTTAGAGGGAACATTTTACGCGGAAGAATTAGAGAAAGTGAATGACAAAGCATGGTATAGGGTTGAAAAAATTATCAAAGAACGTAAACGGAAAGGATAAAAAACAATACTTTGTCAAGTGGTTTGGCTACCCTGCCAGTTTTAATAGTTGGGTCAGTGGTGTGGAGCTGTATAAAAACTGAGATTTGGAACAGAAGCGTCATTAGGATGGAAGATCAGAGAAGTGATCGGGTGTGGACCATATTTGGTCGGGAAATTCCGAAAGCCGAAATCGTGTTTTTCACACAAATCCTCATTTTATATACCGTAATCATCGTCAGCATCTACAATATAACGGCGGGTAAAGATAGTAATTTGTGGACTGCTCTGTTAAGCAGTAGCTTAGGGTACATTCTTCCCAACCCCACTTTGAAACATAAAGCGACGTCATGAGTTTCTTTCTGACCCTGCCTTCCAACAGTTCAATGAATTATCACCCCAACAACACGCTGACACGTTACTTTACTCAATTGCCTAAACCCATACAATTAAAAGGTAATTGGGAGGTGGGATTAGCAGAAATTCAGTACCCTGTTTCCTGGTACAACATCGGGGACAATGTCGGTTTTGTCATAGTGGATGAGCGAGCTGGATACCATACGATAGACAGACACTTGGAAGGGGATCCTTTGGTCGAGTCCTTGGTCGTTCGCCTGACCCCCGGTTCCTACAGTGCTGAACAATTGATAGACAGGATCAATATGCACATCCGCAAATCGCATCTCAGAGGCGTGGTTTGATTTCAATTCAATTCCCACTGACAGACCGTGAATGTAAAAATAACTGATCCCAAACTTCAAGTTGTCATGACCGAAGGTCTTCGTCAAATATTGAGGTGTGAGGAATGTCTTTCGCTTTACGATTCTCAAACTGATTACAAGCCTAATGTATTTCGAGGGTTGTACGCACTGTACGTTTATTGTAGTATAATTGAATCACAAGTGGTCGGTGACACGATGGCTCCCTTGCTACGCACAGTTCCTGTGGACTACGACCGGGTGCACAAAATGGTGACCCAGACATACGAACAGATATTTTATTACCCTGTGGGCACCAAAACCTTTTGTACCATAGAAATTGATATAAGAGACGACACGGGTCAGTCCGTGGCATTCGAAGACGGACATGTGATGGTGACTTTACATTTCCGTGAAACCAAGAAGAACTTAATTTGAGTCTCATGGCATCACCATCATGAGTTTCTTTCTGACCCTACCTTCCAACAGTTCAATGAATTTATCACCCCAACAACACGTTGACACGTTACTTAACTCGACTCCCCAAAGCTGTACAGTTGGAAGGGGCTTGGGAAGTGGGATTAGCGGAAATTCAGTACCCTTACACGTGGTACAATGTTACTGAGGACGAGGGGTTGGTCGTCATGGATCGTGTGGCTGGTGCGCTCAATTTCCCCCCGGATATCTGTTGCAGTGAGCGATATGACATTGTGAGTGAATTTGCAGAGGCCCGTCCCAAATATTTTCACATTACCCCTGGTTTTTATACGACCGGATCGTTGATAGAAGCCTTTGCAGCCAAGTTAAAGGAGCAAAATGAGGAGCGAGTGCGTCTCACCTACAATCGAACACGACAGACAGCAACTATGACCCTAGACAATGAGTCAGTTGTAGTTTACATGGACGAGGGGTTGCGTCAAAGACTCGGTTTTGAAATGGGGATTTTTGAGTACAGTCAAGTCGGTCAGCACATTGTTGACCCTGATCGAGGCTTGTACGGACTCTATGTCTATTGTAATCTCATCGAAGCTCAGGTGGTAGGAGACACTGTGGTCCCCCTTCTGCGTATTATTCCAATCGATCACGATCGTCGTGGGCAGTTGATCAACTCCACGTATAAAAAGATATTTTATTACCCGATAGCCACCAAGACTTTTTCTACTATAGAAATCGATATAAGAGATGACACGGGTCGACCCATTCCATTCGAATCTGGTAAAGTGACAGTGACGTTACATTTCCGTAAAATCAGGAAGCTATATTTTGAAAACCATGGCTGATATTTACACCCCGTATTACCTGAACCAAGCGGGTGGAGGGCTCCCCGTGTTTTCCGGTGCCAGAAGTCAACGTGGACACGGCCTTGGTAATGTGGTTGGTGGTCTGGCTAAAATGGTGTTACCGCTGGTTCGAAAAGTTTTACCTGTCGTTAAAAAACACGCCTTGAAAACAGGAGTGAGGGTGGTTGGAGATTTGTTGGGAGGGAAGTCTCTGAAACAGTCGGCTAAGAAACGATTGTTACAAACCGGAGAGGAAGTGTTCGATCAAATAGTTCCACCCAAACAACCACGTCGCTGACCACCATTCTCTATAAAACGACTCGCACGAGGTAGGAACAGTACTTCACGCGGTCGTCGTGGAACAACTCGGAGGTTGCCAAAAGATATTTTCGGTTAGATCATGGCACTGGTACACCCCCAATCTTGTCCCTGTGTCAAAAGTGAATTAGACCTATTTTCGATTCCCCCAACTCAAAGCAGTGTCGATCATGGATCGTGGATCGAATTCCATCCGGTAGCTGCTTTAGGTTCGGAAGCCAAAAACTCTCAGTTAACAGCTAGTTTATGGTACAAAGACACCCCAAAACACATGGACGCCGTGGGTGGTACTAACAACAAGGGGATGATAGCTAGAAAGGAACAAGCTCAAGAGAGTCGCATTGTGGATATGATGGGCAAATTACATTTAGATTTATTTAGTCAAGAACGCTATTTATTAAACGGCGTAGATTTGAAGTTGCGATTAGTACGCAGCGGTGACAGCTTTGCCCTTATGGCCAATCCTGCAGACGGATTTGCCCCTAAAATAGTTCTGCAATCCGTGACCTTATTCGTACGCAAAATAAAGTTGAACCCCACCGTGCAACTAGCTCACATTAAGGCTTTAGAACGAAGCCCAGCTAAAATACCCCATAAGACGCATAGAAACCAAAGTGTTTTCTGCATCTCAAGGAGCTATGACGATCAATCAAGAAAATTTATTTTTGGGTCAGTTACCCAAACGAATTGTAGTTGGAAGTGTTGATAATAGGGCGTTCAACGGTGATTACACTCAGAACCCCTTCAACTTTAAGCATAACGACCTCACATTTTTAGCTCTGTACGTTGACGGGCAACAAGTGCCCGCAAAACCATTACAGCCCGATTTTAATCACCATATATACACCCGCAGTTATGCTAATTTATTCATTAGCACTGGACAACTCTATCAAGACGAAAGGCAATGCCATAAGTTGGAGTGATTATCCCAATGGCTATGCACTATTCGCTTTTGATCTGACCCCCGACCTGGGTGATAGCGGCACTCATTTTAATTTGTTGAAACAAGGAAACGTGCGCTTGGAAATGCGTTTTGGTACGGCCCTAGAACGTACCATTAATGTCATTGTGTATGCCGAATTTGAAAATATGATTCAAATTGACCGAAACCGTAACGTTCTGTTTGATTACGCTGCCTAACAATGGATACCAGGCAATTACACGAGCTCTTACAAAAAGACGCTTTCACTCGAGCTACTGTGCGCGGAGTGTTTGCGCGGAATAAATTACCCCGCCATGTCAACTACCCCAGCGGTTTCGTTTGTAATACGGATCCAGCTTCCAAAAAAGGCAAACACTGGATTGCTATTTTCATTGATCATAATGAACGAGGCGAATATTTTGATTCTTACGGACTACCTCCTATTCATAACGTATTTGTGAAGTTCTTGACCAAGCATTGTGTGAACTGGACTAATAATACAAAGCCATTACAAGACTTTAATTCCAATACTTGTGGACTTTTATTGTTTGTATTATTTAAAGAGACGATGTCGTGGAATAAGTTTGAACCAATTGCTGGCTGTATTTACCGACGATTATTCAACCAACGATAAGCTGGTGACATGTTTAATTCAAGGCAAATAAACAACGCGTGTTGAAAATGTACGACGTTTTTATTCTTAGTTTCTCTCACAGCCTTTAAACATCAATTTCTTACAGAGCGCACATCCATCGATTACATAACACCTTCACTTCAATTTATTACATAATAACACATATCAATTTCTTAAATAGCATATTAATGTATCACACATCTAAAGGTTTAGTGCTTACACCGTCTGCATTCACAATTCTCTTGGGGTAAAAATAACTTAATCCATCTCTAATTTGCGTATACGAATACATTGTGTTATTGTTAATGCGAAAGCCACGGTTCACACCGCGACCTGATTTTTGTTCTCTCAGCACATTCATATATTTCTCCTTGTTTAGGTGGTTTTGATGCTTATTGAGTCCTTTACACGAGGCTTTATCCGTAGTTCCATAACAGTAATAGGTTTTACTGCACAGTCCGATAAAACCATCTCCACTCCACTCCTCTTTAAATAACCCTGGGGTACGTTTATCATATTTTTGGCGGGTCACACAGCACGGTTGAGGTACCCACGGGGTTCCGTTCGTTTTACACTGTATAAAGTCTTTGTTGTGATCATCACACGCTACAGCTGGCAACCACTGAGGGTATTCTCTGTAAAATTGTTCTTTCATGTTGGGTTTGATGACATCTGTTAGATGACTACTACTAAGAGCGATATAACTACTATCAGTGTCCATCTGTACATAGGCAAAATCACATCTCGCGACACACTTATCAATAAAATCATAGTAAAATTCCAGCATTCTTAATTTGGCGTATTGATAAACAAAATAGCCTATTTGTTGGGGTAAGTTGAGATTAATGGTGGTTTTGGCCATGTCGATTTCAAATAGGTTGGGGGTTAATTCGTTCAAGGCTCTAAATCTTTTGTCGTTGATCAATTTCTGCCCCTCTCGGTAGTCGGCGTATCTGACATCACGGTGTTTAGTTTTATCCGTGACGCATTTACCTACAAACATAGACAAATTAGTATAAATCAACAGCACTTGACGGGTATTTTTTTTATTTTTTTTTAAATCATAAATTTGAAATAAATTTGAAAGTAACAATTAAATCAATATATTTTACAATAATACATTTTAGTATATTTACCATAGGCCGAATTTCCAAGTAGCTTAAAAGTTTCGGCTATAACGGTCTGACTCGGGTCGACATCACCCCCACGTCTACACACAAACAAGAACATTATCAAAAATAAAATTCAACGCTTGAAAGAGTATATCATATATAACTATAAGAGTATATCATATATAACTATAAGAGTATATCATATATATATATATATATATATATATATATATATATATATATATATATTCGTACATACCTGGCGTCTGATACGGTCTCGGCAAATCATTTGAAACAGGCTGTGGGTTCATACTCCAGTGTTTGGTATATCTTTGTGATCACCAGGCCATGTTCCAAGTACCATTTCAGTAGTGGGCTAGCAAGCAATATTTTCACACCTTTGTAGCTCCCTATCAACGTCCGCCATTCCGTCTATTTGAAAATAAATAATGAAAATCGTTATGACATCATAATGATCGCAACAAAATACATTATGATCCCACGCCCCTTGTCACCTTGTGTACTTACTTTCATAATGTCCCGTTGTTCAGCATAGTCTCGCATAAAGGGTCCGATTTCACCTCGGGTCAGTTCAGTGTTTTTGAATATAGGGGTCATTTCACTAAAATAGTCTTTAAGGGTTTCTGGTACGTGTATATCTACTTCAGCCATTCCAAAAAAGGTTCCGTCACGTATATTGGCTATGAGCTGTTATTCCGTCAAACCGGTTCGTAGTGGTTGCGGTCGACTGTACGTGAACACTTTGATCTGAGGGTCTGTTTTTCGTTTTTTCGTCCATTCACATTCCCACACAGCTACGACATCATAACCTAATCCTCTCAAATACTGGGTATTTCTTTCTGTTTCGGTATATAAATCACTCATTAGTTTTCCACTGATGGGGCTATGGGCCAATTTCAGACACGGACAGCCATGCCATACACATCCGTGAAACTGATATACTGTTTGCGTTTCTTTGCACCAACCGTCTACGGGTAATCGCCGGGCGCCAATTCGTTTTTCCCCTCTGTTTAGACGATGTTGTATTTGATTTTGTGAGCTGTGTGCTATCCAAGCCAACCATTCATCCGCTACACCACGTTTTCGGGTCTGAATTGGTTTAAACTCAGGCGAGTGACGTCGGGTCGGAAAGTTGGCTGGCATGGGTTGAGATAACGCCCACAGATACAGCGCATTGGCATCGTAACCTACGATTCCTTCACACAACTTCGCTTCATTTCCGTTCTGTTCACGCCTGATGTAAGTTTTTCCTTTTTCGTGGTAACGATGAAAGATGATTGAGGGTCCGCCCACTGTTCCATTTTTAATCAACCAATAGATGTCGTTGTTCTTTTCGTCAGGTAAGGTAAAATAATCTTCCAAGTCTTGAAATAAATATCGCATGGTTAATCCGGGCACTGATATTCCATCCTTCAACATATCCATACCTCTCTCACTGTAAAAACGACTCTGTTTCTCTATGGCTTCCAGAAACGGTTTGACATCTAAATTGTTGTAATATATCAAAAAGTCTTTAAAAGTCTGCATATGACCTGCTTCCCACGCATCTTGACATTAAGCGTATTGGTCAGCTGTAATGTTTTCTTGTTTTAACGTACTGTAAAAAGCTGCATGGGGTGGTAATTCTGTGTGGTTCAAACGATCGAGTGTCACCCATTCATACGGGAAATATCCCTTTTTCTGTTCGCATTGAAAGGCTCGTAGGTATTTGTCGTATGTATATCCAGGTGCAATAAAGTTGGTGATATCCAAAAACCGTACATGGTCCGTTTCAATGCACATGAATGAGTTATTTCGTTTGATGGTATACTTGATCGAATGTTCTTGCAGGTAAGTTGTCAACGGTATTTTCACAACGTTGAGGTCATTATTCGATGAGTTGAATCCAACTAACGGTAATACATGTAAATAGTTGTCGAATTTTTTCTGTAATTTCTGCAATGGATGTTCTCCCTTGACGACCGGATCAAGTTGATACGCTTCATTGATTTTCTCTTGTAACTGGGTTAGGGCAGCTTCGTATTGAGCAAGCATCAGTAGATATGCAGCGTTTGATATCTCCTCTATATACATCATCATCCTGTCAATCAATGTTTGTGCGTTTCCTTCCGTTACAAAGCATTTTGGTTCTGTATAATCAGGTACATTGCTACATACACTCACTGATAACGGTACGTGTTTTTGGTCCCAGGTGACTTTGGGTGAATTGACGGGTAGGTTGTCTTCTCCAAAATAACTTTCAAAATCATAGGTGGCTCTGTAAGGGTAAATACCGTCTTCTATTTCGATTCCTTCGTCCCGTAACGCTTCAAAGATAGTGGGTGGTAGATGAAAAACACCGCCTGGGTACTTGTATTTGGTTTCCACAGTACATATGTTTTCGTGGCGATGTAGTTTTTTCTCACTTTTCCACAGCTTCTGACAGGTACCACAAATATATGATTTGCTATAAAGGTCAAAGTTTTTATGTAACTAAAGTGATTTTCGTACAGGTTAAATTTCAAGGCCGAGGCGAATTTTGTACGCGTTCGCTTGACCAAAGTAGCTACCTGAAACACATATAACAAATCGATCACATCTCATATTTCCATTTCGATATCAAATGATTACATCGTTTATGTTGTTACTTCTGTTTAATCACTACAAGACACACTTACTTGATTCTCGTCTAGCGTATACACGGTGATATTCACTTCAAATTGTTTTGCTAGTCTTTCGACGTCTTCAAGGGGTACACCCGCAAATGTTTTTTTCTTTTGTTTGGGGTAAGCAGTCTTTAACAATGTTTTTGCTGCGTTCTCTAGACTCCTGATCTTCGCTCCTCTGTGTAAGGCCAGTGCCCTGAAAAAGCACAATCGGTCTTGATACGGTTTACCCATGGTTTTCTTTCGGTCTAACAAGTCGATGGCTCTGTTTGTTTTCAGGTGATCCGGTATAACAGGTGGTGGGTAGCCGATCACGTGATCTTCGATTGGGTTCACAAAGATGGTCAAATTAGTCACTTCCTCTACACTCCATTTCGAATCCGGTCGTTGGTTCTGGGCGTAGGTTAAAATGTCTGTTTGTGTTATTTCACGCATAGCCCTCTCAAAATCATCGGCATTCCGTACGACTAGAGGGGTTGGTAGCATACGATGGTTATTGACGGACAAATGAAAGTACCGCAATTCATCTGATTCTTTGTGACGTAATAAGAATCCATAACTCCCGTTGATTTTAAAGGCTGAATCGCATTCCTCAAATATATACTGGTTGAGGTTGGGCACGTCTTCTGATAAACTATAATTGTAAACAGTTTGCAGGCTTCCAAATCGCGTATGAGTTCGTATAGCTCGTTCATTCGCAGCCAACACAGCTTCTGTCGACATAATCATCGATAATCTGTCAATATAAATATCACCCAAAATCATAAAGCTTTCCATTACGTCATTCCTCAATTCTACTGGTAATAGATCTATCCTTTAATAGACCTACCCTTAGCGTTGTCGACTGTAGCGCCATTTCCAGTTTGTGTCGGGGGGCTGTGTTGAGCGTTGTTTAACAAATTCAATGCTGCATTGGCCTGTTCTATTTCATACGCGTCCATAGCGACATGTAAAATATCTTCGTCTCCCGTCAACACTAAAACACACACGCGTAACAAAAAAATAAATAAATAAATGACGTATACGTGGTAATTCTATAATTCAGATATAGAAAAATAAAATCATACTGACTGCTTTCCATCTCGATTTGTTCCACGGCTTTTAACAAATCCGCATCGCTCATCGGTCTACTGCGTTTGCACACATCGTTGAAAGCTTCTAGCTGTCTCTTCTCAGCCATGGTTATAACTGAACGCAGGACTGAGACACTCTCCCGTTTTATATACACCCTCTATCCCATCACTTAGCTTAGCTCAGCAAACTATGACGACATATCCGACGAAAATTGTGAAATCACTTTCCAAAATTAGAATGACCTCATCCAAAATAGCGCCCCTCCATGAGGTCACCAAGGTCGCAAAGATTTCAAGGGCGTAAAATAACGGAACAGATGGTGAAATCACTTTCCAAAAATAGAATTAGGTCATCAAAATACCGCAACGAATTCGCATGCGATCGTCAGCGAAAAATATATTGCGCAATCCACGTCGTCCAGTGTTCGATGTCAAAAACGTGGTAGTTAGGGGCACGTCAATATACTACTGCCCTAGTCAGGGTCAGAACCTCGCGCTGCAATTGGTTCATCATGCGCGTGAGGTTCTCTACTTTGCTGGATTCACTAGGGCCAGTGACCGCTGAAACCCTTGGGGGTACCCCATCCTCTTCCCTTCCCCGCCACCGGGACTGCTTACCGAAGCATGCCTGGTACTGTTGCTGGTAATCCTTTACCAGGTCTATTGCTTTGCGGAGGGTTTGAGGGTGCCGCAAGAGTGTGTGGTGCGCCGCATCTCGGCCCTGCAACCCCTGGCAGAACCGAGACACTGTCTGCCACACCCTGTAATTGTCGGGCAGGCCAGACAATGCCTCGAGTGACAGACCTCTAACTCTGTCACTCCACTCCATCAGGTCCTACCCTGGTGCCTGTGTAGCCTGGTTGAACTTAGCCTGGGCGACCTCGTACAAGTCCCCAGACCCAAAGCGGTGTTCCAGTTCCTCCATGACGACACCAAAGGGAAGACCCAAATCATTACCAATGATGGCGGAGTGGATAGCTGCCGCCTTCCTCACCATAGCCCATCATAGGCATTTGCTCTTCTGATCCTCAGACCAGCCGCGAGCAAATGCATATCGCTAAAATCGCTGCCGGAAAACCTTCCACCCCCGGATTCCGGTGGTCAGCGATAGGGGTGGCGCCGTATGTAGGGTTAGGGGCCGCAGTTATCGGATGCGGCAACTGTGCTAAGTGGCTGCTTATACCCACCGGCGCCGGGAAGCTCGACCCGGGATGCTCAGTATATCGGAGATCCGGGTTACCTCTCATACTCCTGACAAATGGCACTGACGGAGGTGTGAGAGGCAACCGTCTCCTTGGGGACGCTGCCTACAGGGGAAACGATATTACCCCACATTCCCCTAGGGCTGGCAACTGGATGGTGGTAAGGGGTCCCAAGAACAGCAGCGTGAGGTGGACGGAGTGCTTTTTGACCCTCAAAACCGGGAGGAATGCGGGGCAGGGCAGCAGCATAACGCCCGTCGCCCCCATCCGCAGGCACGTCACGGCGGTAGTAGCCCCGGAAATATCCGACCCCATGAAGCAAAGCGTCGCCGCAAGCCCAGAGATCCCCCGACTGAGAGGGAGGTGAGACCGCGTCGACACCCGCCAGGCAACAAGACCCCAAGTTCAACTCCAGGCCCGCGACCCGCCGAGGAATGGGGGCAGGCATAGATGGCAAATGCGACCAACCCCGCTACTCCTCCGCGACCTGCATTCCGCCGACACTGGGGGTTAGTTCCATTGTGGAACCCCGCTTCCGCATACCCGTCCAACCTGGCGCTTGCAATCCTGCATCCCGCGAACCGCATGAAGGTCCGAGTGCTTGAATCACGCCGCCAAAGCCCTTATCCCACGCCTTGCTGTTTTGCGGTGGCTTGCTCTGTGGATCGCTACGTCCCGCGCCGCCCAGCGCTGGGTTTGGCGCGAAATCTACGAACGCAAGCACTGCCGATGACAGGTTCCCCGAAACAGGGCCCTCAACGATACCTCCGTAAAATTGCCCTGCTCCTCCCTAATTACAGTAATGGCCGCGGCAAGTTTAGTCCCCACCCCCGGTATCAAACAAAGGATATTAGCCGGGGCAAAGTTGATTGGGATGGGGGCGCTAGGCGAGCGGGTAGCACGCATTACGGGAGGCCATCATTAGGCGCACGACAACTGAGCAACACAATCAAAACGGTTACGTCAATAGAAATACCACGCAATTAATACAGCAAGGCTAGCAAACGACAAACAATCGTAACCCTACAAATAACCACGGCACTTACGTAATAGTCAACTTAATTAGCAATTACAAAATCAAGCTTGACTAAAGTAAAATGTAAGGAAACAAGGCTAAGAAACTACCAGGGGTCAAAAGGCGTACAATTTTATTCTGCGCAAAGCGCCAAATTAAAATGTCTGAGCCGAAAACGGTGTCTAGACGGCTGGGCAACAAGTGGCCGAACACTTGTTGCTGCGTTCCCGCCTAAATGGCCAGGTCGGTCCGGGGAGACGTGATTTACTCACGCTGACACGTTAAGGGCCCAACTCCTAAGCTTAAATGCAACGCCGTCACGTTAAGGCCATTGGACCACAGCGGTGACGTACGTCACCACAACATAAAGAAGACAGCATGTATTCAGCTTATTTTCCCAGAGAAATCTCTCAACGCCATATAGCTTCGGCGTCATGGCAACGATCCGCGTCCTTGGGAGATTTCATATTGCCACTTTGTCAAAGGTTGGCGAGTCTGAGTAGGTCACGTTTTTTAAAGTTAGTCGATATGGAATTAACCTGGTTTACAAAAGCAATTGGACTGTTGTAGTCATTTGCACGATTCACAGCCATTTGGGGTGTGTGACAGAAACTGTTGCCATGCTTAAAATATTTTTTTTATGTCATCCCGCTAAATCTATCAACCCTGCTTATTGGAACATCCCAATGAACTATTTGTGCTTAAATAAGGCTCCAATTACACTGGGGCTGGGGCGCTTGAGAAAACTGTTGGTTCGATGTCTACATTTATTTTAGCAAAGGTTTGCAGTTAGAATGAGCTACACAATGATGTAAATTTTGAAACAATTCGAACATTATTAACGGAGTTATTCGAGATACTAGTTTTTCACTTATTCGATGACCTTGACATTAGTTTCAGATCAAGGTCAAAACAAAACCTCTCGGTTTTGCGCATTATTGACGCCTAACGATTGAAAAAAAAGATTGCGACCTGTATCGCGGATCAAAAAATTGTTTACATACATACATACATTATGACAAACGCGACTAACCAAGAGAACTTGGCAAAGCGATTCGCCAAGGCTGGCTTGACTCCACATAGCTAAAGTACCTCAAACATTGACCAGATTCCATTTATATATCAGATTGAGTATACTACACAATATATCCAGTCTATCGATCCAGCGTTGTCATAATTTTGATCACCGACTAAATGTCTCAGTGGGCGATATTTGAAAACCCAGGCTGAGAACCCAGATTGTCAGGTCGCTTTAGCGACATTATATATATTTTTATCGCTATCATCTGGTTGACTTGGGTATAAGCGTCTTGAATAACGCCATAATATATTCAAGAGTTGTGGTTATTGCTTACCAAATCATATTCTCGGCATGCAACGCAACTTCATCTCACAGCACGATGTGCCTTATGAATTATCCGACCAGCTGAAGCATTTCGGTTTGTCCCGGCGAGAATATATGTCTCCAGCTCATTGGAAAACGTCGAAACCAAATATATATATTTTTTATTGCCCTTTCGAATGTCACGTGAATAGAATATATTTGTGAAGGAAGTAATTCTTAGCAATTTATCAGAAGTTGGGATTATGATATATCGGATAATCACGAGAAACAAGCTGTTTAATGCAGAGTACCAAAATGGTCGTCAGTCCAATATATAACATTTTTCAAACGTCCCTAATTTACACCTGCGGAATGCAGGTGTCAAAACCTTGCAATGGTTAAATGTGAATGGAGATAATTAACAAGATAACATCAATTTTAAATAACAAATTGCAGAACAAAGCACTCAAAAAGAGCTTTACTTTTATTCACCCACATCGTGTGCAAAGTAGTGACTGTTAGCCAAAAAAGTTGGTCGATTGTATCAAAAGGTCGCATTCGTATATATATATATATATATATATATATATATATATATATATATATATATATATATATATATAGATATATATATATATATATAGATATATATATATATATATATATATATATATATATCTTTATATATATATATATATATATGCCGATATATATATATATATATATATATATATATATATATATATATATATATATATATATATATATATATATATATATATATATATATATATATATATATATATATATATATATATATATATATATATAGATATCGGCATTATCGGCTGAAACTATCCAAAACTAGACACCATAACGATTTACCGTGCGATATCAGGTTATTATTCTCATGCAATGGGTCACAATTACAGGTAATGTTCTTCGCTATATTTTACAACAGCCAATATAACGTATACAACTAAATATGGACATATGTACAATTAACGTATAATACTAAAAAGTTTACACATCTTGGCAAAGGTTCTACATCGTAAGATGTGGTAAATATGTACCATCTCCTTATACTTACATCACGGGTAGGTCCATAACAGCAAGTAGCAACTATGGCACACTCTTTGCATGGTAGCATATCTCTTTAGTTTGTTGTGAGGCATGACTAATCACAGCATTTAAATGTTTTACAGAAGGTAATTCTATATTTGCTGTGTGCATTCATTATACCTATATCATATCGTTCCTTCAATGGGATGTTGTAACCTAAGTATTTCTATGGTTAATGAGCTATGGGGCGTAAAGGCAGTTCGTAGTTGGCCATGAGGTCATTTATCACATGTGCATCGGTCACAAAGTTGCTTGACTTACTTAGGTTTACTCACGTGCTCTATCAGGTAACATGGACATGTTGTAACTTAAGTGAAATATAAGAGATTGGATTGGACGCAGTCCATAACCACAGTGAATGATAGGGTGTTAAGGGGTTTGAGGTCACAACCACTATTATATATACTACTTCCGACAAGTGCAATTACATCTGCGTATGGGATAGGTTGCGTTCACTTGGTCATTACCATACGTATAGAGTTCAGTCGATTTTAGCTGTTTCATATTGATACTTGCTAAGACCAGACTCAATCGTGACCTACTGTTAACAATTAACACTCTGGGCAAAATAAGTATGCACCCAGTGACAATATCAACCTCCCGGACGAGCCAATACCCTGCTATAAGCATAATGAGTAAGTCACAATATGCTTGCGTTATAACGTTCTTATTACAAAATTATGAATCACAATAATAGGCAGTGCTGCAATGGCTTAACGTGCCTCTCAGCATCTAAATCATGTGTCACGTGAAATCACTCAAGCGTTTCTTTCTCTCTCGTCCTCAGTATTAGTTTAATATGCATTATTCCCTTGTTCACAGAGTATGTTGCTGTTCCTGTCATCGGTGTGTCACTCATCATCTAGTTATATAAGTGTAGGTGTGTGGAAAAGGGTCTGGAAGGTTGCGTGTGACGTCACAGATCACGTGACAGGATTCAGCCAATCACAGGCCAGAGTTCGCAGATTCCACAAAATGGCTAGCTGGCTCAGCCAATCACAGCACGGGAATTAGGACAAATTTGCATATATAATTTATGTTCGCAGCCAAAAAGTCGCCATTTTGTCACTTTTCTCACTTATTATCGCTATAAATTTGGATTTGTACTTTTGACAAAATGGCTAAATGGATTTGTGCAAAATGGCGGTCCTTCTTTATGAACGATTAAAACCTCCTAATTATCGATATATCCGAGCGACGGTATAATTCGAGCATAACGTTCACGTCATTATGACAACATGGTATATTGTATAGTGGGCGATATAACAATTAATAAGTAAGCTACCTAATTAAGTCAAAATACCTGACATTTACCTGAAAATGAAAAGTGACAGATTCGGAACCGTCTGACC